>JAQFXU010000212.1:0-72262 GCA_034693705.1 Spatulosminthurus flaviceps | reverse complement strand
AGAGAGAGAAAAGTCAAGTCACTCACCATGTCAATAACCATTTTCCTTAAAGTTGTTCGCTGCTTCTTCGTTAGCGTCGCGAAAATGTCACACTCTTCAGACTGTAAAAGTTTGAATGCGACAGCGAGATGATGATTCTCCAATACGGACTCATCATTGTACATTAGGGCCAGTTCTGAACCTACACACACACGGTGAGAAAAGAGAGTGAGGACAAGGGCTCAATCAATAAATCAATTCTTCTCTTTTCAATTTCACTACATACATAAGCATATAGTACGTAAGTACATATGTGTTCCCTCCCATAGAAAGTCCTCCACATGGTTTCCATGTGAAATTTTCTTTTTAAAATATCCTCCAAAAATTGAGTGGAAAAAAAACCCTCAGATATTTTTTTAACACTTACTTGAATTGACTAAGAACTGATTTGTCAGACCAGGATGATCCACGTCGTGAATTGCAGCAGCAAAAATAGCAGCAAGAATTTCCAAGTTGGTAAATACCGACTAAAGAAAAAGTCATCAAAATCACCATATGTTAATTTTTTCAAAATCTTCGAAAAAAATACATTCAAGTAAAATTGTTTTTAGAAAAATGTGAATAAAAAAAACCAAAGTTAAAACAAAAAATCATAATTCCAAAGAATTTTTGGAAGGAAAAGGAACTTAAAAAAGACAATGACAAAAATACACAGTCACAAGAATAAGAAAGAAGAAAATACAAGATGGAAGAGAGAAAATCAAAGTTGACAATTTAATTATTACTATATATATATATATTGTATATAAAAAAGAAGAAAAAAGTAGATTTGAGATAATAATATATTGTTACCGACAATAGAATGACACACAAGATTTTGTCACACAACACATGTTACAGAAGACAGACAGCAGGGACTATAATTTCGTCAGAGCTATTTGTACTTGAAATTTTGTTTGTGTGTGCGTACAGGCTTAAAAACGCCTTCTTTCACAAAGGGAGGTTTTTTAACATCAAAAAGGACTCAAAATTTTACAAAGGGGGGGATACAGAAGAGAGATAGAGAGAGAAAATAGTACAGAGAGAGAGAGAGAGAGACAGAGATAGAAATAGTGTGTGCTAAATAGAGAGACAAAATTTTTATTTAGTGAGAGGAATTTTTTCTTGGAAAATGATTGTTAGTAATAACGTGGGTTTTTTACCGAAATTTTTACCTCTAGAGCGGGTGAGTTCAAGAGGACGTGAGTGGACTGAGCAACATCAGCTGCATGGATACTATTATGATAGGGCACGTCCGCCACATAGTGGTCTTCCAACGTCATAAGAAAAGTCACCAGAGTCTTTGGCTGGATTTTGAATGTCTTCATCAAATCTCTTTCCTACATTCAATTTTTACCATAGAAAATACATGTTACATATAAATCCAGCTGTATACACGTGTAAATATACCCCATATAAATACATTCACCTACATATGTGAAAATCTCATTTTTTTCTCCCTACTAAAAATTTCTCCTCTTTTAAAAAAAACCTCATTTTTTTCCCCTCCACCTTTTTTTTTTTAAATTTCCATACTCTTTTCTACACTTTTCCATTCATCTTTTTTCCTCCTCTTTAAAAATCTCAAAAAAATAACTGAACCTGTTTTAATTTTTCCTATCTTACAACATAAATACACCAAAGCAAATCCTCTTATGTCTTTACACAACCACAGCCCAGAAAATAGCCATTGGGAAATGTTGTGGAGGAAAAGGTGCATATGTCACCATAACATTTTATCTATGAAAATCCCATTGGGCAAACTCCTCATTTAATCTAAATGACTCGCCGGTATTTTTTATTACTATGTATTACTACTCTCCCTCTCTATACAAATGCATGTTGAAAGATTAGAGGAGACTTCTATGCTTAAAAACTCTCTATGGTCTCCTCTAGATTAAATGCTAGACCTCAATGTACTTAATGTTTGGCCTTTATCTCTTCCAACTAAACGTGGACCCTAGTTAAACACATTAGTTCATGGCAAACAAGGAAGTTTAGAGGGAATGGCTCTGTCCTGTATATGTTCATTTGAGATGATCCTTACTTAATAAATATACACTAACTACTGCTCTAATTCCCTACTAAAAGAGTATGAGGAAAATACCCAATGTTTTTGTATACACAAAAGTACAATGCATAATAATTCCATATAAGTATTTCTTATTAGAAAAGTGGAAGTTGATTTAAATATTTGTAGTTTACTGGGAGTTGATATAATATTAAAGCTCAGGGAGGCTTAATATGCTATTGGATTATAGAGGATGTGAGAAGAGAAATCCACTTTGGATTTAATAAACTTTTATAATCTCTCAAAGGCATTTATATGACATCGTATAGGGAATATGTCCTAGTATAATATAATGCTATAACAGCATATTAATAAAGTAATAAATATAATTTCCTAGAATTTTCCTAAAACCCAAAGGAAATGTAAGGGATGAGTGTTAATGACATCTGTTCCCATATAATAACGTTGTATTAATGTAGGGGATATATTTATAAGGATATACTACTTGACATTTTGAGAAGATTTTTGGAGTCAACACGGAAGTACATGCTTGTTGATATTTTGACTTGTTAATATGGGAAATATTGACTCGTGAGGAAGCCTTTATGAGTTTTATAACGTTGAAAAATCCTTGTAATATTCTACACTGTACAGCTCATGTTTAAAAAGCCTTGCTCAATATTTTCTATTTATTTGCTTACATTTATTTATATGAACATTACGAGTCTCCCAGTACAACAAACATGGGTTATTGTGTAGACACGTACATATGTGTACGTGTGTGTGTGTTGACGTAAGAAAAGTGTTGATGTTGGAAAAATAAATTTTTATGTCTCTATACATACACGTAATTGTGTTAGGGTGTCAAATGGTATGGGGAAGAGTACCTGAAAAATAGCGTAAACAACTGCAGTCAATGGCCGGCGATTGGTTAGTTCTGCCAACCGGAAAATGTCTAAGCCCCACCTGTCCACACTCTCGAGAAGCTGTAAAAATATTTCATACAAAAATTTTTTTTCGTATAAATCTTATGGAAAAAATGAAAGTCATTTAAAAATAAATGCTTTTTTAACATGTGAGATTTTATGGTGTTTTTGTTGTTTTTACCTCTCCAAGCTCTTCCTCACAAGGCGACTCCACGGCATACTTGGGGATTTTGTCAGCCGGGATGCTATTGACATGCGACAGAGGTTTCTTCACCCCACTTATATGTGACATAGGCTTGGCCGCATTGACCATCTGAGAGCCGAGCAAAGCTCGCTTGCGAGCCCCAATGACCGCAGACGTGAGCGGCTTCGCCAATGGTTCCACCTCATCTATTCTCAGTGATGGAAGATCTAATTCTTGTTGTTTATCTGTAAAAAATCACATTAAAAAATTTACAGTAATTATTTATTATTAATTTTCTTTTAATAAAACTATTAACCGCAGTGTATTTTTTCCCACCAAAAGAATTCATATATGTACCATGTAAAAAAAATATAGGTCAAAGGTTCAAGTTATACATAAGATTTCCACGTGTCAACTCTTCAATATACTGTAATAATTTTTTCTCATCTAGCAAATGGAATTTAATATGACCTAATGCCACACTTGGCACATGCCAATTCCATTAGAAATCATCCATGAAACTTTACTCTCTTCCTCTCTATAAAGGATCACCCAGTTGAGAACTGTCAACTCTCCAAAAATCGCATTTCCTCAAAACCTCGACATTTTAGCATCTGCTTTATTAACAAAAAAAGTAATCTCAAGGACTTGTACACATTAACATTCATTTACTCTCCTCATTATTTTAGCCCCTGCTGCTACAGTAACAGTAGCAGACAGACCTCAAATGAATGACAGAGAATTATTTTTTCTAGGTAGAGGTTACCATACACACAAAAATTGAAGGTAACAATCATTGAAACTTTTCTTCCACAACTTTTGTTACGAGTAGTGTAAAAACAGTGTACATTTATAATAAGATACATCAATTTTTTCCTACATGAATCTAAAGGGAAAGGATCTCAAGGTTAAAAAGTAAAAGTTTTCATTTTTTTTCTACGAATTATTTCCATTAACCATGTATAAAGTTACACTTGCATGAGCTAATGAAACCATGCCTCTGGCTTTCCTTCCCATGATATGAGACTTAAATGTAGCGTATACTAGGATGCGAGGTTGCCCAATGTATTTTGTACACTTGAAATTTAACAAGGGAGAGAGAGAGAGAGCGGGTGCTTTTAGAATATGTTCCAACCATACGTGATATTATTATCTGCCTGGGCCGCCATTACACGTGCCACTTTATATGAATGGCCACATTTAATACGAGAGATTTTCCTACATTGAATGCTACTCCGTCCAGATCACCTTTCCCCTTCCCTCCATATAATAAGTATGTACGCTTCTCATAAGCAGAGTAACAGTTGTAAGAGCATTAGTATAGGAACTTAATTAGAAAACAAATAATTTAATTTTATAGGCATTCACTCTGTGTAGCTCCCTTACTTTAAAAATCCATAACTCTCATAATCTCTATGATTTTTTGGCTACCCATCAACTAATTTCCCTGATAGTGTGCTCAATTATAAGGAGATAGCATTGGAAGTTCCACCACTCTTCTACATGTACATAGAAAAAAAATGCTGACATAATTACTTTTCACATTTATCCTCCTGCCATTTGCATATGTACTACCCATAGATAAAAAAGCTACACGTTAAAAGCCCTCCAGAAAATCCTATAATGGATTTCTGCTTACACACCACAAAAAAAAACTCTTACTAGAGCAATAGTACCCGGGAATTGTTCCATCCCTCATCCTTAGAAAAATCCCGTCTAGACTAGACTCTAGCTCTACGTAAAAAACTATCCTATAAATATGAAAATTTATGGAGGGGCTCCACATGTGTGAATTTTTTTCTTCTCTAATCACAATTCTCCATACTTGCACAATTTCCCTCTACCTTCCTATACTTGCTACTCCTCCAATTCAATTATCCTGTTAACCTGGAAAAATTCCCAATATCCGTGAAGAGAGAAGGAGGAAAAAAGAGGACAAAGTCGTTTTTGCTGTTGAATTATTATAGAAATTCCTATAGAGGATTTTAGCACGTAGAGAGTACAGAGAGATGGAAGGGGGTGGTGTGAAGGGATAAATCCTCATATTAGCATATTCATTGAAATAAGAGTAATATGTAATGATTTGAACATTCCATTCCTCCATACATTTATTTATGGAGGTAAATTGGCAATGGTGAATCTTCCAGCAAGGTCGTTGGAGGTTGCAGAAGGTTTTCCCTTCAACATTCTTTCCTCTCTCTCTCGCTCTTTATAAGGGCATTTTATTGGTAGGAGTTTAAAGGTAGGGATAAATGTGCTCATCCCTATTGTCTCTTATGTGAATGGAGATGTAAAGGTAGGGCACGTGTTTATTAACGTGTGGGTTTACTATACAAAAAGGAGTGTGTGTATTATTGCGCTAAAGACTACAGAGTTTTCAAAGATAAGCTTACCCCTGGAATGTAAATCAGTTTGTGTGTTGGAAATAACGAGGATTTTGTAATTTAATCAAAGTCGAGGACTGGACCGCATCCCACAGAGTAGTAGATTTTCATATGTACGGGATTTTGTCAAGAGTATTAATTAGTTTATACAGCCTTCCCTCTCTCTCTCTCTCTCTCTCTCTCTCTCTCTCTTCAAGGGCTCTCTCTCTAGCTTTGCCACACTCTCCTTCAACTTTTCCATATATCAATTATGAAGGAACATCCTCTGGCTCTTTCAATACTAGCGGTAGGGAATGAAAGGAGAGACAAATTCTCTCTCTCTTCCTTTGCATCTTTATCAAGCCGTCAGAGCTAGCTGAGTGAGAGAGTTACAAGTATTTAGAGAATTTAGTCCATGGAGTTATTCCTATGCTTAAGTAGACTCTTTGCAGAATGTGCGGTGTGAGAAAATACATGGAAATCCTCATCATATAGTCCTTCCTACAAACGAGCTCATTGAACATGTCCCTCATCCTACTAAAATAATTTACAGGAGCGAGCGAGAGAAGCTCAAGAGAGAAAAAGATGAATGAGAAAAAACTCACGTAGAGAGAGAGAGAGAGAGAGGAAATTCATTGGAACGCACACGCACTTACTTTTAGCACACTGGATGATGCTCTGATGCTGGTACAAGGTAGTGTATGAGTTTGTGTGTGACACGCGAAAGAAAAAACCCTTGAACTAAAAAAAAAATGGAAAAAATTTCAATGTGCGTATGCTTTTTTTTAATGATGCTTTACAATATAAGTTCCTCTCATTTAAACTCATCATGTCTCATCATGTGTGCTATATTTTAAAGAGGACTCTTTCTTTTGGAGAGAGGCTCAATGGATTTTCTACAATACATTGAACTCATGCTATTTTGATGCTATGGATAGGAAATTTTAAAAGAACTAAAGGCTGAGCACGGAACTACTCTGTACTTGGGAAAAAGGAGACAAAAGAATAAGGTCGAAGATGTATCTTATCCATAATCAATGACTTTCCCACATGCGTCTGCTTATAAATGCGTGTGTGTGAAGAGGATTTTTTCTCTGCATGAGCTCTCATGAATTATTATACGCAGATCATGTATATTTTCAGGTTACAAAATATCTGTAGGCAATAAAGAATAGAAGGGAAAAACTCAAGGAGGAGGAGAATCTTCAATAACAATAAAAAAAAACCCTTTGAAATTAGGCCGAGTCTTAGAACTCAATAGCCTCAATGCTAATCACTCTTCAAGAGACTTCAAGGACCAGGGACTTAAAAAATGCTTACTCTTGCTTTTTTCCCAAGGGAAAAAATCATAAGTTTTCCTATTTAACATAAAAAAATCTTAAAAAAGATTTTTTCTCTCTTTGGAATCCGATTTATACATTGCATTTTGGGGAGACCAAAGAGAAATTTCAAAGAGTATGGAAATAAAAAAGATTTTCAAAAATTCCAATGTATTTATTTGTATGGGAAAAAATATATTTTTTTCACATTTTTTTCCAAGGGGAAATTTATCGTTTGGAGGACTCTTTGAGATGTGTAGGTAATATTTATGTGGAGTCAAGTATGTATAGGAAAGTACTCCGCAAGAGAATCTACAAGAGTTTGAAAAAATTTTGTGTGGAAATCAAATTTCTCTTCACAAGTCTTGGTCAATATTGTCTTTTGAAGAGGAGAGAGAGAGAGAGAGAGAGAGGAAATTCCAGAGAAAAGTGCTTGGAACACTTTCTCCCCCTTCCTTTCCCCTTCTCCTTACACACATGAGTAAATACTAGGAGGAGGCACTCCATGATATACACTACATTTTGTACATGAAAGTAAATACATATTGTACATATGATTAAATAGTGCACGTCTTCTGTTGACTCAAGATTTTTTTTCTCTTCAAATACTCTCGAGGCCTGATCATTTCCAATGGATGTGAAGCTACCGAGGAAAATAGTCAGAGAATCTCCTCAACCATGAACTTGTTCCAATCTAATGGATATTGTCCAGGACAAGCATTTATACTGTATATGAGATTTTTTATTTAGTACATGTTGTCATATGGGTTTTTTTACATAGGAAGGATACATGCATGTGTGTATAGTGACAGTTGTAAAATATATGGTTGAGGGAGAAGCTTTTATTTGTTTGTTTTTTCCCATGTCCATCTCTCTCTCTCTCACATTGGACTCGAGCTGACATGCGTAATTTCAATGGAGCAATTTCCCGGAATTTACTCCTACCTTGAGAGATAAGAGGCCAAGCTCAAGCTAAATAACATATTAAATAATAAATATTCCGTGGATGTTGTTGTACTAATAGCATGAGAAAATTGGTCACCAGAGATGTAACATTTTCCCTACTCAAGTTTTTTTTCCCTACCACAGACTCGATCCAAACCTTGGCCATAAATCCCTTATAAAGCCCTAAGGTATGTTCCAGAGTGAGTATATACACGGACTAATAAACAACTTCCCTATGTAAATAACATGGGAATTGGAGGTAGGAGTTGTGGGTCGGTGAGTGGAAATGAGGCCAGTGCCAAAGCCACACTAAAATTACCTTCGATTCCTTTGAATACTTTATGACACTCTTTTATGCGTGGATACATACAGGGAATATAGGAGAGTTGAAGCCCATGCTAAAAACATATTGAGTTGGTAGGGAGAAAAAATGTGTCCAGTCTTATAAGTTGGATGAACTAGAATATTTGGAAGGTTGCTAAAAAAAATTATTGGTTTTATCCTTGAAATTTATCCCTCGGTCAGGATTTTCTCTCTCTCTCTCTATAATTTCCATCTATTTACATTACCTTGACTTATTTTCCTATCCCTTACCTTTGCCCACATGCCTTAGTTTCTACATATGGACAACGTTCAAACACTTGAAGTTCAAAAATCTACGGGGCTAAAAGTTCAAAGTGAGAAAGAAAAAAAGGCATGTGGGAAAAATTATTGTATTTGTAATAAATAGGGAAAATGTTTGAAAGACATGAATGAGAAAAAGCATATGTTTTATTCCTGACCTGATCCTACCCACACATTTTTTCCCTTATCTGTACCTCAAGGATTCTCCTGTACTTATTCCTATAGAATCTCATTATTGAAAAGAGAGAAGAGAAAATACATATAAATTTAGTATATGTGATTTCTATACATGTAGGCAAGGATAGCGGTGAAAGTTCCAGGAATGCACAATTCATCACGGTCCTTTTTGTTTCACTCTCTCACCCATGAAAGTTAATGCTAACGAGAAAGAGAAAGAAAGAGAAAGGACGAAATACGTGACACTTCCCCACTACTACCACTACTACGCACTCAACCCTTGATAGTCAGTCCTGCTTTTCCTCTGGGTTAGTCTTGTACTTGAATGTGAAATTCAAATTCTCAGCTCACGCTTCATTCTATATTTCTATATGAGGAAAAGCCTTGCATCCTAATCTCAACATCAATTTCTTTCCCTTTCACTTTTCCCTCTCCTCCAAGTCTCTCTCTCTCTCTCTCTCTCTCTCTCTCTCTCTCTCTGTTGGCAGAGCATTAGTGAAAGAAGCTTGGAGCCTTTCTTATTATGTGTGGAGTAATAATATAAATTCTACGTGTACATACCTCCTTTCTCTCCTCCTACTCACAAATGTTTACAATCCTCTTCATACTATCTGAGCTATTCCATTGTCATATGAGCAAAAAGGGCTCAAGAATAATAAAATGGACTTTAGTCTCTTTCAGATTTTTTTTTCTCTCTCTCTCTCTCTTCTCCTTTACATTGAAAAGCATAGGAGAAAATAGTGGAAGAGAGATAAATACAAAGCCTGAGCTTCCTTCCCATTCATTTCCATAGGAAAGGATCGATTCCTTCCAATTTCATTAATTGTTATAGAAGAAAAAAGAAAAGATTTCCCTCCTTCTCCCATATATCTTATATATTACCACCCTTTGAATCTTAAAGGGATTGAGAGAGAGAGAGGGAAAAATGTAAGAGAAAAATAAATATCACGTTTCTCATCCATATAAACTACTCCGAGTCAAGCCTCAAATACCACAGAAATATAGAGAGATAGAGAGAGAGAAAGTCTACCAAACATGAAAGTTCCCTCAATAATAAATCCTCCAGTTGATACATACATATAGGGAAAAATTCATATAGTCAGAAGGAGGAGAAGGAGTAGGAGTAGTGAAGAGAGAGAAAATACCTACTTGAAAAATCAGCCTTTATGTATATGAGATTTGAGAGAGGGGGAAAGACTATGGGAAAAGAAAACTCCCCTTTAAATGATGTTTAGTACTGAACAGAGATATGTACATTGCACGTAGCTCCATAGGAGTAATAGTAGATGAAGGTGAACAAAACCTAGAGATAAATACATTTCCTCCCTTTTTATCTCCCGATTTTCCTCTCCTCTGGAGGGAAAAGCTCCAGGAGTAAGAGTAGAGAGTGAAAGAGAAAGAGAAAGGAGAGAGAGAGAGAAAAGGTTGTTGAGGAAATAGGAAAAAAGGAATGTGAAGGTAAATCTTTAAGTACACAATCGCCGCTGTGTGGTGAGAGGAGAGAGAGAGAGAGAGAGAGAGAGTATAAAGGTAAGTGGAAGTACAGACCGCTGTCGTCATTCTCTCTTCTATTACAAGAGTAGCACGAGAATTAAGGGAGAGAGAAAGTAGAACACTCTTTTATCCTCCTTGTTGTCACGACTCTATCTTTCCAGATAAGTCTAAGCCGGCGAGACACATCAATGATTCTACTTTCTCCAACTAAACTCCCCTCCTCAACTGAATAGATGAGTTTTTTTTTTGCTCAACCTTGAAGAGTGACAGTTATACCTGGACACGAGCTATTTCTAAGGATCATACTCGACCCAACTTTCTCTCTTATTCATGTACATACCTATACGTATACATATTATAAACATATGTAATTTCCATTTATTTTTACATATACGTAAATTCATTTGTTTTTTTTATCACCAATTTTATTTAAGTTTCTTTGTTTACTTCCCCCTATCATTGACACTGTACAAAGTCGTTCTCTTCTAAAAATTGAAACGTCTATGAATTTTCCCCTTACAATTCAAAACGTAAAAGGAGGTAAGGAGCTTAGGATTTTGTGAGAGAAAATAAAAATCCCTTGGAGGAGGAAAACAGGAAATATGGGAACTTTACTAGGATTTTTCTCGAAAAAAGAAAACTACTTTCTCTTAAAATTGTGCCTACTTTTATTCCCTCCGTATTTCTTATGGTTAGGGGTAAAAAAGAAAATTAAATTGTTATGAAAAAAAACTTACGCTGTCTCAAGATTATAGGGTCGTGAAAATAATTTCTAAGGGAAATAAACAAGTCTTGCTATTCTTAGAGAGAAATCCCTTACTATGTTTGTGATGTGAGTGGATTTTATACATACACAATTCTATGGTCATAGACGTATATAAGAATAAGCTGGAGGTGGATATTTTGTTTTCATAGAGAAAGGGCAATTTGGTGGAAGGAGGGAGAGAGAGAGAGAAAGAGAGGAAAAAAATCCTACGACGTGATCTTGAATTCTAACGGCATCATTTCTGTCCTTCTACGTCTCATCTTCTCTCCTTTGGCCTTCTGCTCTCTCTCTCTCTCTCTTCATTGAGGATGGAAATCCGATAGTTTTGTTTTCTCAAACAAACAAACTACTTTATTTTACTCCTCCTCTCAACATTTTATGAGCCAGAAAGACAGCAAGGGGAGGATTACCATAGGTAAATAGTACTAGGTAGGAAATCCATATGGCAGATGTTATTGATACTTCCCTTTGATTGGGTACTTTGCCCAATGCGTTGGAATTCTATGGAAAAATCCCTCGTTAAGGGGAACCTTTGACCTTTAAATCTTTAATTATATGAATTGCCCTCAATTCAGAGCTCAAGCTTGGAAATATAGTAGGAAATATATATGAACTTCCATATAAATACGTTTTTCTTACATCGCATAGCATAGGAAAAAGACACTCACCTAAAAATGTAGTGAAGATATATTCGGAGATTTGATTGCCCGATTTGGATGACTCGGAGAAATGGCTCAGTTCCTTGTTTAACATCCTTTTGAACTGGAAAGAAGGAAACAAGATAATTATTATTCATCAAATACAATAATACAATTACACGTCATTTTATCCCCATTGTATAACCTTCAGACTCAAGGGCTCTTCAATATTATTATCTCTTTTCTCACATACAACTTTTTTATTTTTTGTTTACCTAATACAAAATAATTTTCAAACCTTCATTCAAAATCCGCTCAAATCCAGTAATAATACAGAAAAATTTAGACAAAGCAATTTTTTCTCTCTGGAGGAATTTCAAAGGGAATCGTAAAGGAGAGAAAATTTTCCCATGGGAGAGATTTCGTATGGAATTGTCACCTCTTGTTAAATACCATTGCGGCGCTAGCCTACGTGCCTTCTAACACGAAGTATTTTTTCTTATGTATAATAATGCTGTAAAGGTTGTTGGATTTGTAGGAAAACAAATCCACGTCATAAAGTTCAAAGGCCGTTCTATGGTTGATGGTAGGGATGAAAATTCTCAGTGGAATATGAAAATGTATTTTCTTTTCCTACTTTCCCTTCCACATAAAAGAGTATAGTAGACCAAAATAAAAGCAAATGTCTATTTGAAAACAATAGAATCTCTCTTCCCTTAAATTTTCCTCCAATAAATCCTTTCCTCTCTAAAAACTCTCAATGTCCACATTATTATGTTACCTCCTCCAATTACTATGCCTTGACGTATGAAAAATTTATTCAAAGAGCCGGAAACCTTTGAAATTAATTTCCAAGGATAAAAAATCCTCCCAGAGGGCCATAAAAACCTGTCCAGTAATTTCCTCCAATCCAACATTTTCCTCTCTTTCTCCGCTTTCTCCAAAAACGTAATACTTACTAACAAATAAGCTGTACTAAAAAAAATCATACAGAATCTCTCGGATTTTTAAGTCTCCAACATTATCTCCATATATTTAACATTAAAAAATGTAATCCCTTTTTAAAGGAAACAAGTGCTTTCTAAAAATATAAACAAAGTCGCCGCCAAATTCTTAGAATTCACTTGGTAAAAAAGCCTTGGTAGATTTTTCGCCTTTATAAAAGGGAATCATTGTAATGCATCCGAGGTTTCGGGTCTCCCTACTTAAATCCACGCATGTACATACATACTGAAAAGTAGATGGGAAGGAAGTGAATTCTTGATGGATTTTTCCAAGCTCTTCCTCATATCTGTCAAATGTGAAAAATATCACGGGTTTAGACGACACAGAGCGAGACAATTCCTTGAATAATTACGTGCCCTCTCCATTGTATAAATAAGGTAGGCGGGGATATTTGGGAGTAAAGTGTAAAATTTCAAAGAATCCCGACACAGCAATTTCCCCCCTCTCATATATAATAATAATAATTTTAACACTTGCACTTTTAGATAAGGTTGAGGCCATATAACCATTGCGGAAAATATTATTGACGGGTGCAGTTCTTTGAAATCATATCTTTATTACATGCAGCACTTGACTCGGCAAATTTTTTCCCACACCAAAACACTCTCAAGTGTAATTTTACATATGGGAATGAATGTTACTTTACTACTAGCAAGTGCTTTAGAATCGTAGTATTATTAAAGGGGAATTATTATAGAATTATTATAAGCTCCTCTGCTGACTAAAGTTATTTTGAGGTCAAATAACTTGAGCTATTTAATTCCCTTTAGCTATCTCACTATACTACTGCATGGGTGGTTCTATAGTATGAGGTAATAAGAGCTACTCAAATCATATTCACATGTTAGAGTCATAAAAAGATATTAAATTTCAATAATAAAAGTTACATTGCTTTATCCTAGTAAAAGCTACTAAAATCCCCATTGTTATGAATAGTGGAAAAATTCCCATTAACTCAAGCCACACACACATATTTTCCTCTCATAATGCAACCGTTGTCCTTTTGCAGCTATGTAGTTGACACATACTATGCCATAACAAAAATCCCCTACATGCTCTCTACATAGAGAAGTGGACAGAACCTCTGTTGAATAACGCCTTTCAAAAATTTACAGTTCAGAGGTAAATTTAGTACATTTCCACCCTTTACTTGTACGCACACATAAAAACTAATAGAATTTTCAATGGTAAATTTAAGGAGAATCTCCTTTCATGCTAAACTATGTATTTACGTCAAAATAGAGGAAATGAAGGAGAATTTCCGCTTCCTTGTATTTGTACAGGATTTGGGGGTAGCCACATATAAGAGGAAGGAGCCAAGGAATTTTGTATAAGAGTAAAGGGAAAAAGTCTTGAGCGAATAACGCAGTCAAGTGCATCATAGAATTTCTATGATGAAAGAAGAGAAGCCTACTTTTCCTTTTAGAAGAAATAATGAAATGAAGGAATTATACAGTCCCTCACTCCATTCCTTCCCCTTCATTAAAGCCCAAGTTAATTTAGTAGAGACAAGTATTGGAGAAACCACAAATGCCGGTATAAGCATATAAATGGTGAAAGTTGACTTACCTCTCGGCCCATGAGAAGGAACCAATAAAAAATTATTTGGAAGGTTGTGATCAAAGCTTCCAGCTCACTAATGTTATTATCCTGACTAAAAATGACACTAGTGTCCTGTACACTTTTATTATTATTATTATTATTGTTATTATTTGTAGTTGTAGATTTATGTCGATTATTCCGATCCATTTTAACTAGGATTTTGTATTTATATAAATACAATTAAAAAAAATATGTGTTTTAAATTGTAAAGGATATTAGAGATTCTTTCCTTGGTTCTTTCTCAAATTAATAGTAGAGTACTATTGTGAGGGGGATTTTTTTCAGACAAGGTCCTCACTTGACATGAAGTTCCACATGAATATTTAGCTATTCATGGGTTATGATAAAATGGTGTGTGTCGTTTTTTTTATTGGTTATTAAAAACCTCTAATGAATTCGGAGGGATTTTTGTGGATTAAAAATTCAGGAAATTTCCACTCTCCCTGTCTTATACAATATTTATTATGTACAAGGGATTTGTATGTATGTGCGTGTGTTGAATGTGTATACAAACAATGTAATGTTTGGGTTCACATGTAAAATATTTTAGCTCTATGCTAATCAGTCTTTGAAGTCAAGCTGATTGAACATTGTAATTTAATACAGGAATAATAATAATTATTATTTCCAAGTCCTCTAATAAATTCAGAGAGTTTTTTTCTTTCACGTAACAAAAGTCTCACAGCAATACATGGTCACTGGAAGAAAACGTCCAGCTCTGTAGGAGCTTCACACTTGATGGGAAATAAATATACTGTAGTATTTAAAATAGGAGGTAGGAAAAATTCACTAGGTTTTGATTTGGTGGCACTTTTTTTCCAACTTTAGTATTTGCAATAATGCAACAATGCAATTACGAATTGCGAGTTTTTTCTATTCTCAAGAGGATGCACTCCACTCGTTAAGGTGTCAGTGGTGCTAATGACCAGAAATTGTTCAAGTTGCGGGGATTTTATAGGTGAGTGTAGATAATGATAACAAAAACTCCTCTCCCTCTCTCTCTCTCCCTATACATACAACTTTAACTCCGTATGACTGACTCCCTGCTGTGGTGTGAACACTTGAGACACGATAATATGACTGTCTCTACAGTTCTCTCTCTCTCTCTCTCTCGTCACTGTTTACACCAACCACGAGAACAGTTTTTTTTCAGTATAGGATAAAAAATCCCTGATTCAAGTGAAATGTGAAATAGTCCGTTTATTTCAATGAATTTTCCTAGGGATATATAGAATAGAGATATTCTTATAGAAGAAGATGAAGATGGGACTTACATACGTTTCCCACTCACTTATGATGACTCAATAGTTTTATTACTTGGAGAGATATAGCTTGTAAAGCTTTAGGACTGTTATAACTGGAGCTGCATTTAGAGTCTGACGACTGAGTTATAGTTTGCAGGAGTATTTCTACTCCTATACAATTCACTTGGCAAGTTGAGTGAGCAAAGTAAAACTTGCAGAAAGTCTAATCCTTTTTTTTTACATGTGTATAGTATACATAAGAATTTAGCCATATACCGGTAAAGCTTATGGTTGTTTTGACCTCATATAATTTCCCCCTATCCGTCTCTCTACTACTTTAGTAGTTAGTTACTGTATGTTTTACATGGGAAGGGAAAAGGAAGAGAGGGATTTTGGGAGTTTATGACTACCTATACGTAGTACGTAGCTATAATATTAGAATGTTTTAGCATGGGATTGAGTGTGCTAAAGCGTAGTAGTAGAATGTGTAGACAGTTTTTTTGGCTTCTGGGATGGAAGTTGGTCGTGTTTAAATGCATGCAGCTCTTTAAAAGTTCCATAGTGTGCTCTTTTTACAGAGTATAAAAATTCTACGGTACGTCGTAGTCGTAGCTAGCTTCTGGGTATGTGGGGAAATATGTACATGACATGTGTAGCATATAGAGGTAGACATTTGTGAGCACAAGGGAAAAGGGTATAATGTATAAGGCAAATATGTACATGATATGTGAAGGATAGGGGTAATGTGTAAGGATGGGTAAATATGTACATGATATGTGAAGGATAGGGGCAATGTATAAGGGTGGGTAAATATGTACATGACATGTGTAACATAGGGGCAGGTTAGTAGTATGGGGAAATATGTACATGACATGTAAAGGATAGGGAATGGTTGTAGTATGGGAAATACGTATGTACATGACATGTGTAGCATAGGAGCAGGTTAGTATGTAGTATGGGTAAATATGTACATGACATGTGTAACATAGGAGGAGGTTAGTAGTATGGGTAAATATGTACGTTACATGTTACAACATAGGAGCATATTGTACAAGTAGAGAAATACATATGTACATGACATGTAAATCATAGGGGCTGCTTTTAGTAGTATGGTGAAACATGTATGTACATGATATGTAAAGTATATAGAGGGAGTTTATAAGTAGAGAAATAATATGTAGGGGAAAAAATCCCATATAAAAGAATCTCCATATCTTTCGGTAACATAAGACAGAATCAGTCAAGGCCTAGAATTACATATAGAATTGCAATTGAATAGCAAATGTGCAGATACCATGGATTTTACAATCTATGTCACATTCACATTCCTACCAACAGCAGTTTTTTTTTCTAAACAGACAGACTGACCCAGCAATAAGGGAAGATGTTCATTGGCAAATCCTATACTCTGGCACTATACTATACAATACCTTATAGGATATTTGACATATGGAAGGACTTTTTTGCCAGGTGGATAAACATACATTATGCAGGAGGAATGGTTCCCAATGGTATTTTACCATACTCATCCCATGCCGCCCCATATGAACAGCCATCTCTCTCTCTCTCTTAAATGCATTTTAACTGTATGGCAAATTGCTTTTAAAATACTCCATTTACACTACCACTCCATGTGTTTTCCTCCCTACTACTATCCCTTCCAAAACTTATTACTTGCATAAATATAAATCCATCCTACAAAAAAAATATCTTCTCTTCATTTTCCTTCCTAATAAAATTTTCCTCCCTGATTTCCTATGGAGTTCCCCTCTCTTTAAAAAAAATCAATGTTTTTATACAAACAAATGACTTTTTCCAATTAGCAATTGTTTTTTCTTCGTCGACATCCCTGGATAATTCCTAATTGCGCTGCTATTGTGTCTGTTGTAAAGGGAAAAATATTTGTATTTTTTTCAACGTTTCTAATTTGGAATACCCCGTCGTCATACAGAAGTAAAATTTGCAAAAATTTATGACACATATTTTCGCACTTAATTTTTCTGTTATTCAATCCTCCCAATAATAATTGTTAAGTAGTAAATGTAGTAATGGAATGCTCATAAAGCATAATATGTGCATGTGAATGACAGCTATGATTTTTCAAACTTTCCCCATTAATAGGGAATAATGACATGTGAGTACATATATAAATTTTTACTCAGCCAATTTACATTCAAATGTGTGCCCCTTGCAGAAAGGGAACATGTTTTCCAAAATGGAATGTGTAGAAAAAAATCTCTTGCATTTATTGTTGTTCCATCCAATCTCTCATAAAAGTATTGCATATCATATGCTAAATAATGCAGACAAAAATAAAAATAAAAATAATTAATGTGAGTTTCTGTGAAGCGGAAACAAACGGAAAAAAATCTTTTTTTAATGGATTATTTTTGTTTTTGTCATGTTCCCAGGCTACCAGACTCTCTCAATGCAGTAATCCCTTTTAGCATAAATAGGGATAAATGAGTTATGGAAAATTTATATTTTTTTTATAAATGCATACTTGTCATGTCGCGACAACATTCCAGCTGTGGTTCAAATCCCATAGCTTTCATAATACTTTTGTTATTACTTCCTCCTCCATATGGGATCTACTATTTTAAAAAGAGTAATCCTTCAAGGAGATGAGATGCTCAAGATACATTAAAATAAATGTACATATACATCTACTGTACCTTAGAAAAGCGCATCATTCCAATGATTCACAATTCCAATGAATCATATTGGAACCACCCTGGCCCTAATTATAAGAAAAGTTAATTTACGTTGCTAAATGCAATAGCAGAGAAACGCTTCGTGCTAAAAATTTAGGCTCATCTCAATCACACTATGTACAGTACTCAAGGTAAGTGGATTTTTATCCATGCAAATACATATGGGTAAATATTTTGCAGGAATAATTACCAGGAATTGTCTATCTCACCTTTTTAGTACTACTCTCTTCATCAAAACCACCATAACAGAAACAAGACCTCGAATATTTACAAATTTATAATCGATTTCCAGACAATTTTTAACGTAAATAAACCTTCGGGGGAAATTATCCTTGCAAAATATTTACTCAGCTAAAAATTCCTAAAGGATTGAGCCTTGAAGGGATTACAATAACAAGGTAGAATTTAAAAAAAAATTCTCAGTTTTAGCTCTTACACACTAACCATTGCATTGACTACTAAAAGTCATAGGAAGAAAGTTTACTCATTTTATTAGAAAATTTAAGTGATTTTTTCTCACATTCCCCACCCCCAACTCATGAAAATTTCAAAAGTTTTTCAATAAATTACGAGAATCTTCTTTATATGAATCATGGGGAGAATTTTACATAATTTATTATAACGTCATTCATTTATGGAGGTGGATAGGTTAGTACGAAGAGGTTAAATCTAATGGTGCTAAAAAGCAAATCTCCTCAGCATAGTAGCTCCTGCTCTACGATAATGCCAAACAAATTTGCTCAAAGGCACTTGACAAAAAAATCTTGATTATGCTTATTTAGAAGAACATGTGAGTAGCTCGCACATTGCTCCGTACTTACTACTCCGTAGTATAGGCAGGCACATGCTCAACATAGCAATATTTGTAATAGAACGGTCTCTCTTCTACTCTGAACGCCAGTGCTCCTATAAAAGGTTCGGCAACGCGTGATTTTTTTTAGCAACGGTGATAATTTTTACTGTCACTTTAAAAAATCTCACTCAAGCTTTTTTTTAGCTCCATTATACACGTACAAATAAACACGTATAGCTTATAAGGTAACAAATGGGGGAAATATAACTATACACAGTGCTACTAAAAAGTGCTATGATGGAAAAATAAAATGCAAATTACCGTTGGCTAGTTACCATATGATAATTCCAGTCCAAGCAACTGTATATTTTAAAAGGGGCATAGATTTATCCAAGTATATCTCAACACATGAGAACGTAATTGGCATGAAAAACTACGTCGTTTAAATGAATAATTGGAATTTCCCAGAATTTTTTCAGCAAGCCACTCTCAATCCAAGGCTTATAGGCGAGAGAATGTACATGTACTTAAAAGATCCTGGAGGGATTTACAAACCTAGGGAGTGAGTAAAAGTTGACTCAGAATAAAAGCAAAGGAGTTCATCAAGATTAATTCACCTCTGGATTTCCAACTTATATAGACATTAGATTTATACATTCACGTCAGTGGGAATTGTCCAATTGGGTCTGTCTATGTGTGCACAGCGGAGCAGAGATCCAATATGTATGAATCTAGCTCATGTTTACTCTACGAGGATTAAGAATTTTATTCCGGAAATTTTGTGCCTAGGCATGCACACTTCCATGATATTAAATACAAAGAGAGCCAGTCATAGATTCGCATACAAACTCACACCTGCCTGTCAAAATGTGGCGAGAAAAACCCTTTGGTTTCCTTTTGAGAGCAAATTGCTCTCATTATTCCATGTTTTATTATTTAAATGTTACTCCTACGTAAGTTTCTAATGTTTACAAATAAAAGCTCTACAACACTCAAAAGCCAAAGTTTCCGGATATGTTAGGGTTATAGCCTTGGGCCTGGAATACGTTACAATTTCAACATGTGCTTATTTGTATGAATCTATATTATGTGTGTGAGAGTCAAATGAAAGATGATACTCAAAGAGAGAAGATAATATTTTCCGGGCTTTCTTTACACACATTGGCACTTTATGTATTTTAGCAAGTTTGACAATTTCTTTTTTTCTGTATGTAAAATATTATACTATTGGATTATTACAATATGGGAATATAGTAAAGGGGATTTTGCATGCATTGGAAAAATCAATGAATGAATGAATGAATGAGGGAGCAGCGTAAGCGGATAAAAACAGTTGATTTAGAATGTCAAGTTTTTCCTTTCCCTTTCTAAGGCTTTTATATAAGCTCAGATTACATAAGAAAAACGTACGAGTGCTACGAGCACTTTTATCATTGATAATTTCCCTCGCATGAAAAGAGTTTCTTCTGCTAAAATACACTTACTTTTAGCAAGTTTTAACTTTAATGAAATGACGTTGGAAAATTTTTCATACATTTTCAACTATAAAAACGTATTGTAAAAAATGTTACCGCATATAGCTCGTTAGTCGACAAAGTTACATAGGCTTTTAGTGTAGGTTGGGAGTAGGTGGATGAGTGTGTGGTGAAAATTTAAAGAGGCAGTTTTTTCTATACATTTTTTTGCCTGTATCTTTTGGTCAAGAAAAAGTTGGTAACTGGAAACGGAGAGGTGGGAAAAAATGTGCTTTTTTTCTTGTCTGTCTGAAATGGCATGCTTTTATGGTGATACTCATGGAAGGGATGGGAGTATTGGGAAAGATTTTTCCTCTCTTACTGTTTCACCCTTTATATTATATGTTTTAGCATGACCTAATAAGCTGTCAGTCTTTCCACGAATTTCCGATTACCTTCTTAAGCCCTCCTAAATTACACACAGAGAGAAGAGATGAATCCCATTGACCTGAATATTAAAGTCCACATGTTTTTGGGTCCATCGCTTATGTATGGTGAGGCTATGTACTTTTCTTACTTAATGTTATATTACTATATACGTGAAAATGAGGATCAAATTACAAATTGCAAAATCCCATCTTTTCTCACCTCGTACTTTTTCTTGTACATACCAAGTACATTTTATCTCCTGTAAATAAATACGCCCCCCTAAATACTCGAATTTTCTATTAGCCCTCTACCGCATTGTAACTCTACATGTACCTTTTCCTTTAGTAACTTGATTTTCTTTTCAGCTCCAGAGAGAAACTGCTCCTATTCTTTCACACATACCTATATAAATTGTGACAATATTTGAGGAAGTTAAACTCTCAGAGTGAGAGATGAGCTGACAATTGACATAAAGTACGTGCACTTTCCTCCTCCTCCAATAAATATCCGCTCTTGCATAAGAAAATTTTTCTACAAGGTAAAAAAAACCTCTCTTTCATAGGGTACATTAACCCAAAATAGGTTATACAAACAATTGTGGGGAAATTTCCGGGAAAATTCTTTTACCATTGCATCTTATGTGAGTATAATAAATATGACAAAACCAAAAAAAAAATAGCACAATCCTCCCTTATGATATTCCATGAAAACTCCATACAATTTACAATCACGCTAAAAAACGTATCATTTTCCTTGAGTGGAGACCCACATTTTTTAGCACATTTTTTAGCACTTATTGGAATATCTCAGGATATTTTCTGCCACAGATTTCTTACTTATTATCGGCCCTCACACTAAAAATGAGAGAGTGTGGGAAAGATTAGCTCAAGTATTCAATTACACCCACATCCTTAATGCATTACTTAAGGAGACGTCATCCAGAGCATAATAATAAATACACATTTTAGCACAGTGTCTGCTTGAGAGAATCCTACATGCATACATATGGACACAAGAAAATATATTTTGTCTACATAAATGTAAGCAAATAATACGTGCGTAACTTTATATTAAGCTGAGGCCCGCTGTAATAGAAGCCCATACACAAAGATTTACCTTTACTATAATAAACGTTCTTGCTCTACTTTTTCCTTCTCTCTCTCTCTCTCTCTCTTTTGACACGGAGCACACACAACCAGCCGGCATCCATCAATCAGGTAATCAATCTTGGAGTAAAAGTTTTGGAACATACAAGCGTGGGAATAATGTGTGTGTATGTAAACACACACACACACAGAGCACAGACTCACATTAGTAGAAGAGAGAAAGGTCTTTGAACGTTACGTCAACCGTACGTTGGAAGTAGGCTACTTCCATATGTACATGTCATATTGACAAAAGGGAAAGGAAAACCAAAGGAGCCAATTGTTATAAAAGCTCAAACTCCCCTATAAATTACATGCAAAAGTCAAATGCTAAAAGTGTACTTTTTAAAGTGACATGAAAAAGCGCACGTCTTGACTTTTCTCATTCACATTCTTGACCTCTGGCCCATATAAGAAATCTCACTCTTATTCTATATGAGTTTATATCCTATGCTTAAGCATAGGAAAAACTACCTGAAGAAAGTCATAGGCCGGCTTCCTCATTAATTTTAATTTTGATTCAATTACTTTCTCTGACGTCAAGACCTGCTTTTCCAATGAATCATAAAAGATGTTTATCACTAAAAATACCTCTCCTCCTCCTTTTCTTTTGTCGTAAGTTCCATTCAAGTTTGTATTTTTTAATAAACTTGTTAATTTTCCTTCCTTTTACAGAGAGAGAGAGAGAGAGAGGAGGAAATTTAGTAAGTGAAGGGATTCCTTTTATAACTCTTCCGCTCTTTTAGTCCTTTTAATATTTTTTCTATAATGAGAGTGCACAGAGAAAAGAGAGAGAGAGGGAGTGAGTAAAGGAAATGTTCATTTCCAATGACATTTTTTCATATAACTACACTTTACTATTACAAGGGAGAGGAAGGATAGGGCGTGGAGGAGAAATCCCTCAAACGTCATTAAGTTAATCGAGAAAATTGGCAAGGAATCCGGTCTGGGAGATATTTCTGTAGGGAATTTTTTTCTCTCTCGTCTTCTTCAACCATACCACTTTTTCTAACTTGGTCACATGCGTATAGTAGAGAGGAACTTCCTTATTTTAACGTAAGAGAAAAAAAATCTCAGGGATGAGAAATAACAAATCCTCAAGAGAGAGAGAGGGGGGGATGTCTTTTTTAAATAACGAATCAAAAAAGGAATGTCATGAAGAAAATAAGGCTGTACAATTTTTTTTATATCTCGTATAGGAAAAAAGTCTACTATAAATATCATTTGAGTTTCCTTCATCCTGTGACAAAATTCTAGAGGAAATTTATATAGTGGCTATGGAAAAATATATGGGAATTTATACATACTGGCGCGTCCTCAAATATTCCCTATGTATCTTTTTTTACGTAGCGTAGTACTGTAGGGAAGTGTAGGTAAGGCTAGTTAAAATATTTCCTATCTCTCTCCTTAACAAAAAGATAGATTGCTTAAGGGAGATATCCAACGACAAATCTAATTTTAAATCAAATTCATCTTCAGTAAATTAATTCTCATGGCGCCTCTCTCTCTCTCTCATACTCTCATCCCTATCTATAAGATACGTAACATCCTCTCATATTTCCCACGCTGATCCAAATCCCATTGAAGTAAAAATACCAAAAATTCCTAACTTATTTTCTCAGAAGCCAAAATCGTATCAATGTATTTTCTCTACTAGTATGAAACTCTACTCTCAAACTTAATAAAACTCATTCACAAAATATTTGCATACCACAACTTTATTTTTATTCACCTTCCTATATGAATTACCCTAATATTTTCATGTTTAAAAATCCAAGTTAAAAACGTAGGGATTTTTCCAAGAATTTTTATCACCATGTTTAAATTAAATTATTAATGTGATGACGTTAGAAAAATTCAAGTGAAAGTATAGAATAGGGAAAGTTATAAGCGTAAGCTTACGCAGTGTAAGCTTTTATTATTAAAAGAAATGATATAACTCTTTTTGTGGAATCACACAATAAAGAACTACTGAATACAGTGGAAGCATTCCAATCTTCATTTGCTTGTAAACAATCTCCCTACTATCTCCTCACAAAATAGTGCACTTGACAATGCATCTAATCACCCTATAGGCCTCACAACAGCTGCTTATTCCATGAATGACTGGCGTAAGACTCGTATAAACTACAAACTTTGCACACGAAAGTGAGACAATGTTAAAGAGCCCAGTACAGAAAAAAAGCATCATGCACAAAAATAGCACTTTTTCTCACTTGCACAAAATTGCACATTCTATTCAACGCTTGACATATTCAAGTATGATAAAAATTGACGTAATATGGTCAAGTAAATCTCATAGTATTTGCTCTATAGAAAATCATTCTGTGTAATAATTGCTCCTGATAGCATATATAGCAATAAGGATATGGGGAAATCTACATTTTGCGACGTACTCTTTCAAAATCTCTTCCACACAAGTCTACAATTTTTCCCAGACTTTTTTTTGTTTGCACACATGCCTACCACCACTATTATCAGTCGCCATGTGAGTCAATGAGGAGAGTTTAATCCTACGAAAACAAAAATAATAATAATAATAATAGAAATGAGTTCAAACCATCATCAAGATTACAAGGAGAGTCATAATAATTCTACAAAGCTCAACTATACAACTGTCTACGTACTATAGAGAGAAAGATGGTCTAATTCCCTGAACCGTAAGAATTATATTCTATATACTTAAAGCAGTATAGCAAGGCATATATGTAGAAATACATAGAATTTTGCAATTTTCCTTATCTCCTCCAGACAAGGCAGGAGTCCACGTCATTGAAGGAACATGTGGAAATATTAGGGCTTGAAAAATATATAGAGATATTTACACTCATTACTATTATGTACAGAGAGGCATGAGAACAACTGAGGGATCCGTCTAGTAATAAAGTCTAGTACTGTTTATGCATGTGAAATATAAAGTCTAGTACTGTTTATCCCTGTGAAATATAAAGTCTAGTACTATTTATGCATATGTGAAATATATGAGGGACCACCGGGACCCAATGGAGCTTACTTAAAAAACAAATATCTTTATTTATGTGTATTTTTTTGCTCTCTCTCTCTCTCTTTAAATGCATGTATCTTGTGAGAATAGCATATGCGGCTTAGGCATAGACAAGGCCTGTCATTAGCCACATAAAAAGAAGAAATAAATAATATTATCCTCTGACAGACTTATACTATATTATTCCATGTAATTTATATGCGCTCAACCCTAATGATATATTTGGGATCCAATGGTAAAGATAGCAAGTAATAAAAAAAAATTTTTTTGTCTACCACGTTCAAGACGATAGGCAATATACGAGCATATAGGAATTTTTATAGTAGGGAGAAAGTCCTTCAACTTTAGCTCTTACTACCCTAATGTCGGGTCATAGGGGATTAGAACTTGTTAGAGCTTTAAGTTTTAATACAATTCTCCTATTTTATTTCGAAATAGACTTTTCTCTAGAAATTCTATCCTTATGTATATACTGTGTATGCTGTACAGAGGGAAATCATTTCTAATGGGGAAATACATTGTAAGAAGGAATATTAGAGAACGTAAGGGAATAAGGAAGCATTTATAAGAGGTAGAGATTTACTTAAAACTCACAACTACAACGTAGCTTGTAGCCTGTCATTTAATGTAATGTTCAAATCAAATGACTCTCTCACATGTGCAAACATTTACTAAGGAAGGATAAAGTACTCAATTCAAATGACTTTCTCTCTCCTTAGAAATTTACACAGGATTTGCAATCATTTGTAAAACGTCCCTACAAATATTCATAAAAACTGTCCTCGTTAAATATTCAAAGGAAAAGATATGAAATTTCAATGTACGTCAATGACTTTTGCTCAGAAATCTTTTCATCACCGACCAAGGCAAGGGGAATTTCCGAGTAAATTACATATAACATATAATTTAAATTTACTCATTTGGTTACAGTTCAAGTGTGGAGAGCTAAAAAGTACAAGGTTCGTTAGTTCTCTCGAGATTTTGGGTGTTCCATTGAATTTTATTTTACTCTAAGGAATTGCATATGTACGTAGCATTTAAAGTTATACACATTTCTAGCAGATGGTAAAAATCCTTTTGTCATCTTCCCCCTGTCACTGCTGGATAATTCTAATAAGTTAAGTCGGAAAAGATATACAAAGTAATAAAAGCAAGAAGTTAGAGGAGAAAAGTGACTGAGTGAGTGAGTACTATTCCCTCATGAGTTTAATTCCTCCTCAGAAATTTCTCCTTCTCCCATTTCCAAAAATTTACATGTGGAAACTCCTATCTTTAAATATAGTGGATTTTCTATATCCAAGCATTTACGCTTGAGTCTTCTTGGAATATAACCATGGACCAGATCCAGATGGATTCATTATGCTGAGTAGTTTGGAGATTTCTGGATCCCAAACTCTTCCCCCTTTCCCAATACATACATTTACATACAAGCTATACATAAATAATGGTATAGGAGTACGTACCTACACAGGAAGGGAAAACTTCTTCCCTGGAACAAGGAGCAGACTTAATTTGTAAATGAACCTACAAACTCCATTACTTTACTCTTTACTCTTTACTCTGACGTCCTCCTATTTTCCACAGAATTCCCCCTCTCAAACAATACACATATAGCATAGCCTATAACCTTAGCATGTACATATTTAGACATTGTACAGGTTTCCCTTATATATTTAACCTATACCATGAGCCCTCCTATTTACAAACACATGGAACAACAACTTTCACCAAACTTTATTTCTCTCTCAACTATTTACTTGAAATTTTCTCTCCCTCAAGGAAACTTATATTGCCGAAAGCTTTGAAAATTACCCAGGGAAAAACATATAAGGTATTTTCCTACAAGAAGAAGAGAGACAAGAATTAATGAAAACTTACTATTCCTTTTCTCCTCTCATGCATAATAGCCAAAGAAAAATGAATACCTTCCAATGGAGGAATGACGTCCAGGATTATATCAACTTTTTTTTCTCATGTAAAAAAAAATTTCCCTCATTATTTCTACATTGAAATGAATCCCACTTGATATCCCCTTTTTTCTTCCTCAAACCACTACCTGTCCTATCCCCTAACAAATAAATAATAATAACATAATAAGAAACTGAGCTTAAGAAAAACATGGAAAATCTGAGCAGTTTCCCCTAAACAAATTTTCTTCTATGAGTGAAAGCAACTTTCACTTTCCTTTCTCCCATTAACTTGTTCATGTGGAAGGGGAAAGAATTTTAATGTAATCAACCGTAGAGGAGAAGGGAAACTTTTATGCATTTGAATTATTCCCTGTTTTTTAACATTTGCATTCTTTTCCCTTCTTGGAAGGAAATACATGAATAAATTTCGGAACCCGTGCATTACTTGTGACGCATTTCAAGTTAAAGTTGAGAGAAAGGGTTAAATTTCCAAACCTACATACATGCTCTATATTCTCACGAGAATGACTCCACTGACTTTGAGTAGTAAATATGTGAAGAAAAAAACCTTTTTTATTTCAAAGATTACTTGAGATAAATAAATCTTGAAATGAGGCTAAGAAAGAGGAAGGAGGAAATTGAACAAGTTAAATAGTCTTTTGAGTGGAGTAGTAAATAAATGAGAAGGGGAAAAGTCTGTGTTCATAACAGCTCAAATGGAATAAGATGAACAATGAGCTACTTTGAGGGAGGGAAAGAGAGAGAAAAAGCAAAGAGAAAAGAGAGATGAAGAAATTGAAGGGGAATTTGATTGACAATTTGAGAGTTGAGGCGGATCAATTTTCTCTCTCTCTCTCTTTCTGTGAAAAGAAAAGTAACATTTCTTGGATTTTTTTTATTTCCTTTGGGTTGGAGGGGAGGAGTAGGAGTAGTAGGAAAAAGTATGTTATGACATTCGAGCTTTTTATCATGTATTTTTTTGAAGTAACATTTTTTCTATATTGTGGATATTTAATGTGTATATTTGTAATTTAATAGATTTTCCTATCCGGCGATATTATTTTGGAGTAACATTTTACCAAGTACATTTCTATGTGCAGTGAATCAAATGTAATTATTACATTTGTCTCATCACGGAATGAAAGAAAAGAAGAGAGGCTTTTCACACGGAATCATATATAGCATGGAATATTGTAAGGAAAGAAAGTTGGGATATTTTTCTCTTTGAATTATTTCCCCCTTCTATTAGAATAATAATAGGAAAAGTCGTAGATTGTAGAGCTCAAGTGAGGAGCTACTTTTCCCTACATTCACAATCAATAAATCTGACGTCAGCTTTAGAATTTTTTCCAACACACCAAAGGCAACATAATGTGGAAGTTACCTTGGAGTTTAACTTACTTTTAGTTTCTACTATGTACATACTTGTAGGGTACGTCTAACGTGTATGATATAGGGCCTTTATATGTTGTACAGGAAATCCCATTGACTAAAGAAGAACTTTTCTTCAATAATCCTTACAATGGGTTTTTTTTCACTTTCCTTTTTTCTCTCTTGACTATATTGTAGTATCCCCAACCATAAGGGAATTACCCATAGGAAATGTATTCCACATGAAGAAATTCTTTCCTTTTTACAATTTTCCCTATTTTTTTTCTTTTGCTGCCCAATGGCATTCTTTCACTTTTTTTAAAAGAGAAAGTTGAATTTTTTTGAACATGAGCGGATTTCAAGGTATGTGTTCAATGGGAAAAGATAAAGAGAGATACTATTGAAAGTAGGGGTGGTGTAAGGCTCAAGAAATGTATAGTTTATTTTTGTAAAAAAAAGAAGGAAAAATTCAATTTAAATGTTGGACGTACCTTGGATGTAGCCATGTCTGATACACTTCTATGCGTCTGAATGGTTTCCAACTGATCCAAGCACCAATCCAACTCATCCAGAGTTTCCAGGGCCAATTTCGTGAATTGTTCATCTGGAAATACATATGGAGATATTTTAGTATGAGTGTGTGTGTGTACAAAATTAATGTGTTAAAATATTGGGTTTTTCCAAGGAATTTTCATTGGAAAAGTGTAAGTGAGAATTTTTTTAAAATGGTCGTTTTTTTTTGGCGGGACAAGTTAAAAAAATTGCCCTTCTTTTTTGGTGGGACAATTCTAAAAAATTAATTAATTATTTTATTTAGCGGGAATTGTTTTTGAAATAAAACGTTTTTTCCAATTTTGTGATAGGTGGGAAATTTTGTTAGACTTTAACGCCGTTCATAATATTTTTTATAAAGGACCAATTCAGAGAATAAAAGTTTGCTGCCAGGGAGTTTGCAAGTAAAGAAATGTTACCTCCGGCAGGCTTCGTCTGTGGAGGAGGTCCACTCGCAGATTGGGAAGATCTTCTTGACCTAAAGGAAAGAAAATTACTCATTCACTCACAGCTCAGAATTATAGTACTAAAAACTCCACAAAACTAACCTTACACAAGAATGACAAAATTTACAAAAGGAACAAACCTCACTCCTCGACCCCCACAAGCTTTACACATTTTTTATGCTGAGTACACTTCAATAACCGCACTAAAACCCAAATTTCTCAACTCTTCACTATTTCAACTCTTCCAATGAAATAAATCCCCTATTTTTCCTCCTCCTTTCATTTATATCAATTCAATTTTTTTTCCTCCTACATTCCCTTGTGTAACCATTGAACCATTGCAAGTTCACTATCTTTTCTCTCTCCACTCACACCAAACAACAACTTTCCTTTAATTTCCTACATCACTCTGGGTTTTGCACAGCCTTGACCTCAATTTTTTCAAATCCAGCTTTGAATATTATTCATAATTTATCAAAGGCCATTTATCTCCTCTGTAATAATAAATGATATAATATCATACTATCTCGTCATAATATAAGAAGGAACCACACAAGTTAAAAACTTGAGAGAGGTCACATCAATTGACGTACACGTCAGCCAAGAAAGTCAATATGATTTCATCAGAACGTGGAGGAATGAACGTATACTAACATTTGCTCGGAGCTATTTGCCCAATGAATTCCTCATATTTACTCCTAAAATAGCATGAGGAACGTCTCAAGTTGACTTACTCATAGGGAGGGAGAGGAGAGAGACTCATCTGTGTAGTTAATAAACCCAGACGGTAAATATTGGAGGATGCTTTAAGGTAGACGCTAATTACGACACGAGCTTTATCCAACTTGTACTATTTGTATTGACATTAAAGTGTCTTTTTCTCCTCAAAATCCATATGATGTAATATCAAATGCATTTGTGACAAGGTCCCTTTCACAATTTCATATAACATGACTCCCCTCTTCCACGCTCAGCTCCTCATACTTATTGGTACAGTTCCAAAAACAAGTGCAAAACCCCCATCCTCTGCCCTATATCCTACATATGTAAAAATGTAGGTATGTAAAAGTTGAAGCAATGCATTGGAAATGTCGTGTGGGCTATGACTCATATCAATTCACACTTGAATTATTATCCCGTTTCTTCTCATTCAATAATAATAGTAAGTACATGGGAAATGTTGTAGAGTCACCACTACCGGAACGTGTGGAGTGTGTGTGTGTGTGTGTGTCTGTTAAAAAGGCAGTAAATTATTTTTTTCTTACGTCATTCATTCTCCTCCACTTACTTTTTTTATGACTCATTCTCTGTCAACATGTCAGTTAATTGTAACATTTGTTTAAAAAATTTTTTTTTATTGGCATTTTATAGGAGAGAAACACACTCCATTTTTTTAAATGGAATTTTATTAGAGTGCGAACATTTGATAGTCACTTGTGTACTTATAACAAGGTATACTATTTTTACATGTAATCTAGAATTTGGCCTAGCTTGTGTTTTTCTAACCTCAAAACTTATTATTCTCATTTCGTATAGTTAACAGCCTTGACGCCACCTACAGGAAATAGTCAAAGTTGCTTTACCTGAAAAAGTAGTGAGAAAAAAGAAGTGTAATGCTAGGAAATGTTAAAAGGTGAAAAGATTTGGTTTTTTTACATTTGTCTTTTAGTTATACCTGGAAATTGATGGTAAAATTTAGTGGAAAAAGTTAAATGTCACTGATCAAGGAACAACCACGGAGAGATCTTAGGAGTCGGGAAACTTTGACACTTTGACAATTCAAGGGACTTTTTCTTGTATAAATATATGGACGACGGCTAAAGTGCAAAAGGGGCTGTACGCAGAAATCGCTTATACGGGATTTAGCATATAGCCCCTTTTGCGCTTTAGCCGACGATATGTAGGTTTTCAAAACTACGCGCCATACATTTTCCCCTTCAGCTTTCTACATACTATTATAGGTTACTCGGTGACTTGTATGAGTTATATGGGATGGTAAAAACTTTGATTTTTTGAGAAAAAATCTATGAATTTTATATGTGTGCTCCCTTCAATGCAAAAAAAGTTATATTGGGCAAGAGAAGGTCCATGTCCATGCACTTGAACCTTAACCTTTTACCCCAGGGCTCTATAGAAAACTTTTTATAATGACAACTGGGGAAAATGAAGGACTTTGACTACAGTTGAGAGTTTGAGAGAGCTCATAAAAATTCTCTACTATATTTACCTATGTTAGTGCATATGTTTACACATAGAAATTTAATAGGGACCTTCAATAATAAAAGTGTCTTGTAAGAAGAAAATTTTCCCAAACTTTTTTTTTTCAAAGAAAAGTCTATATGCTCAACTATTAATAATGGAGATGCTATATATAGGTAAGTTAAAGCTAATAAATTTGCCGGCATTGGCTGCATGTTTTTTTTAAATCCAAAAACCGGAAACTACAAAAGTGACCATGAATTTTTCCCAATAGAGATGAACCCCTTATTTGTGTATAAAGTGAATTTTCCATCCTAACATCCTTCCCTGCCTAGGTACATAATGGGCAACAATTGACGTATATAGTGGCAATCTAATGAAAATAATGCTAATGGAATGCCAACCACCATTAACTCCCGCTTAAAAATAGCGTAATTATTATCTTTACTGAGAAGGAGCTATATTTAGAGCTCCATTAACTTACTATGACTACCTGCCTTTACATTAGCTTCACATCTACGAAAGCTACACACATGAGCCTCTATTTATCATATACAAGCCTAAAATGATAGACGCTATATCTTAAGCACAGAGTATTTCCAGGTAATCTAAGATTTGAGTCACGCGGTCCCATACAAATTCCATGATGAAATCCAGCCTAAAAATAGATCACATATCCCTACGTAAAAACAGAGTAAAAAAAGTACACTCACGTATATATAGCTTAATGGCTATGGAGAGGAAGCACGTGAGCTTGAACCTTTCAACGTTTGTCTTAATGTTCTACTCTAGCTTTTTTTCTCTCTCTCTCTCTCTACAAGAGAACAATAACGTTCATTCTTTCACAGTATCATTTACATGGAAATGACCATACCAGTTCTATTATGGCATTGTTCATTTATTCCCATGTATAAGTTCCTATGCTAATTTCATCATCTAATTGCAATTCCTCACGTTCCTATTTATTTTTCCCCCTACCAATACTACACGTACTAAAAACGCAGTGTTACTGTTTGTCTGCACAAGTTTTTCTAACATTTCATACACTTGTATTATTGTAGTATAATGTAATGGAAAAAATCAAAGGGCGTCGAAACTTACCGATGCGTTGACACCTGGGTAAGGGTAATGTAATTATTCCGGACGCTTCTTAGACTGGCGAGAATCTGCGCAAAGGGTGTCACGATAAGGTCATCTCCATGTCTATGAAAGAAGAGCAAGAAGAAAATTAATAAAACGTTAGTATTTAGCATCTTACAAGTGAGAGGAAAACACACAGAAATTCATCCACATTTCATATAAATGCTCCCAGCTAAATAATCCCTCTATTTTCATTTCCCTCCTCTCCTCCTCCTGGGAAACGCAATTAAATTAGACACCATGATTTGTATCCTACAATTTCCGCTCCCAAACCCACGCAAATCTTCAAACTCTTTGACTTAAATTTCTTCCTACACAAAATCTTCTTATACATTTATATACTCGAGGCAATTATCCGGATGAAATTTCTCAGGATTTTAGTAACTTCAACAAGAAAATCCTCTTGTACTATAAAAAAAAAGCAAGGAAAATATATTTTCTTAGGAAGTTTAAGAAGCTCGCGGGAAATTCAAATGAGAGCGCTTCTATATAGTAAATCTATATATATAAAAAAGAAGATACAAAGATGAAATTTGGGAGGATTTTTACATTGTAATTGGACATGATTGTGGTATATCTACAGTTCTGTGGGGAAAGCGGAAGAGGAGGAAACTTTTACAGAGTGTAACATTTGAGCAACTTTTCCCTGTAATTATAGCGGGAGAGAAAGAGAGAGAATAGAAGAGATCAAAGGATGACAGGTTGTCTAGCAGAGTTTATCTTATGGAGGATATAGAGGAAGGCGGAGTATGAAGTTAGTAGTGAGGCAATTCATGTATGTGAAATGATAGGTGAGGAATATGGACACATGGGGAAGGAACATCACTTGAGAGCGTAGTTGTTGATGGAAGGAACCACAAAAGAGAGCAAAAGTATGAGGATAATTGTGTAAAAGCGGTTGGGGAATTCAATGACGCAGTCTCACGTCTCATGCTCCCCTTTCATTAGCAAGGGAAAACCTTTCCCATTAAAGTTACATGTACATTTTATGTTCCAGACTACTTTCACTCCTTTCACTCACTCTCCTACTACAACAACAACAAGAAGAGTATTGTAATCATCCCTATCTTCCTGATCCACATGACAACAAGAACAGCCTCAGCCTCAGAGCTCAGGCTGAGCATCAATAGCAACAGCAGCTTTAGAAAAAGGAAATTGCCTCAGGACTTTGTATTGATCCAAGCTCTCTCTCTCTCTCTCTCTCTCTCAAATGTAAACTCACTCATGAACATACCTTACAAGTTTTTCCCATTATAAAACCTCAATTATTTCCTTGTTGGGAATTTCCCCTTCAAAATCTACATTTAACATGTACATACAACCATGGAAATAAACGTGTCTTCATATGCAAATAACACTGCCCCGGTGAAAGTTACTTTCTCCATGTAAATGAATACCAGAAAAATAATAGGATTTTCTATAGGAATTCCTACTTTTACCTTTTACTATATATGTAATTTGAATATCATTTGAAAAATTAAATTTCCCGCCAAAAAAAAAAAATTCTCATTATAAATTTCCATATAGTAAATTTTGAATTTAACTTGAGTGAGAGCCTCAAGCATGGAATTATAGGAGGATATAATGGAAATAGTAGAAGGGAGAGAAAAGGCATGGATGAAATCGATTTGGGTGGAATTGAATGAAGGAGGGGAAGAAGAAAATAATGAAACATTTCCACATACTCTTTTTAGTCTAGTATCTACTTTCCTGTGCCCATATGTTGTTTGGTAATAATGTCATTGAGGCAATCCTATACATTTTCAAGCTTTATATAACCTATCACAAACTTCCGGATTCCATTCGACTGTCCATCAACAGCCATTTCCTTTGCCTTTCTCCTCCTTTTACTATAAAGAAGGACTATGGAGGAATGAAATCAATTTATGGATTTGCCATGTATCTGTTTTTTCTCATATAAGAAAAGCCTTGTATAGTTTTAAGGGAATATCACTCAAGAATTTGGAGCTAGAAAGCATATAGGGGGGAGAGTAGCATTTAAATAATTGGATATGAATAGACAAGTGTTTTCTTCAAAAGACAGGGCTGAGGAAACAAAAACAAAGTAATTTTTCTCTAATACTTGACTCCTTTTCATGCATATTCACATGGAATGTATGTACAATTTCCCACATGTTAGCTTTTGGCAAGGACTTTCTTTCTCATGCTTCTATCTATCATCCTGTCAGGTAATAGACTGAAGGATGGCGTAGAATTTCCTCGTCTCTGCGTATCTATGGAGAATCCAAATGAATAATTTTAAAGGTTTTCTTTATTTTGGGGATGAATGGTCGTATGTACATATGTAGGTAAATTTTAGCCATTTAGCCCACATGTTTTGTATCCCTTGTACTTTTTCTCATGTGAATATAGCTCCTTTTATATTGGGAAACTTCAATTGCTCGTAAACAAGGTTATTATATAGCATGTGACATTTTTTATAGGAGTTTTTTTTCGAGAAGACTTTTTCCATGTTTTTGGATCATGTTTGAGGGTGATAAAAAAAACAAGGTTTTGCTCTTGGCATTGGCTACTCTCGCATGGTAGTATATGTGTTTTATGAGTCCTTATAGAATGCTTTATGCTATTTTTAAAGACATGTGAGCTCTCCTTAAAAAAGGACTTTTATTTTTATTTTAGAGCTAAATGACAACTTTTTTCCGGGTTTTCCAAGTATTTCCTTTTTCCTATATAATTAATTGCCCATTAGTTTTAAAATACATAGTAGACGTGAGTGTTAAGTTTTATATGACGCAGATTGTTTTTCCATCCTTAAACTTTTCCATTGTACCTAACTATAGAGGGATATTTACAACTGTTTTTAATTTCTATAGAGCCATCCATTATGTTTGTATTGGTTGAGGTAGGAAAAATGGTGGGATTTGAAAATCCAGATTTAGAGGAAATTTCTCTCTGTTAAACAATAAGGGAAAAGTTATTTGAGCCTGGAAATAGTAAAGCTGATTAATGCTTTTGTGTGGGGGTTTGGAATTTTCGCGGGAAACCATTCCATGGATTCCTTTAGGAAGGACTAGCTATACAAATATAGCTGAGTATGTAATTGTGTGGAAAAAATATAGAGAGAGAGGGAAGAGACCTTATAAACATTCCTAGCCCGCCCAGCTTGATAATTGCAACTTTATCCCATTTATCCCCATCTCCTTCAGACAATGATATCTCCTTCCTCTAAATTCCATCTCATATTGCGAAACATTCTTCTCTTCTCTTTCTCTCTCTCTCTCTCTCGTTTTAAGGAACCTTGCTCATTAAAACTCTTGCTATTGCTCATGCCCTTGTAGTAAAAATTGGCAGAGGATAAACTACTTTTCCCCTGTAATTATAACGAGAGAGAGAGAGAGAGATCAAAAAGATGATGGGTTTGTCAGACTTTATCATTGTGAGAGAAAAGCCAGTCAAGTATGGAAAAGAGTAAAAGTACATAGACTTTTTTAACTGAGTATACATGGTTAATAGGGTCCAATCTCATTCTCTCTTAGGCTCATATGAGGGAAGAGAAAAAAGAAAATTTCTCTCTGCTTCTACTTTTCTCCCCTTGTATGCATACTTCCACCCTTCCTGCTCTCTCTCTCTCTTTACTCTCTTGATCTAACTCAAGAAATAAGTACCGGCACTCAAATTGACGAGAGTCTTTTCAAGAAGAGAGCCCAGTGACGTAGAAAGTAGAGTCATAGGACCTTATAACCCTAAAGCCTTAAAGAGCGAGGGAGAGAAAGTGGTTGGAAGGGGATGTAAATATAAGTGAAAATTATGAGACTCAGTGTGTAATAAAGAGAGGGAGAATAGAAGAAGAGAGCCGAGCTTGTGAGAATACTTGGAGATGTTCCGGCGTCATCACCCTCATCATCATCATCATCTTCATCATCATCATCATGGAAAACATAACAAATAGCGGATCTTTATTCCGTCTATAGAAATTTAATAAAAAAAATTCCCTCTCTACTTTTTTTAAACTCATCTTCCCTTATTTTTCTAAGGACTTTTCCCCTTACACTGAAAAACCTTAGTTTGAATTTATCTCCCATGGATTTTCCTATGGAAGGGAAAAGTTGAATGGCTTTTATCTCAATTTGTCAATGCTATATGCGTATGTGTGTGAGATAAGGAAGGGAGAAAGGGGAAAAGAGAAAGTGGAGCAATGAATTATTTCTGGATTGAATTGTAATTTTAATGAGTTTGATTTTTCGGAAAAACTTTCTTCATAAAATTTACCCTCCTTTCTCTCACATTTTCTCCCTTTCTTCCATACGCATTTTCCCTTGGTTTTTCCCAAAGAATTTTTTTTTTTTGACATTCTCTATACATTTTCTTTGTAGCACTTTTTATGTGCAAATTTCCTACGTGTGGTGAACCCTCTGATATTGCATAAGTATTTTGGGTGTAGGTGTGGTTGCGTCATAATTAGGGAAATTTACTCAAATTCTACATGGATAGATCATTTTTTGGGGAAAGAGAAACTTACGGCTCCCTCTTGATTAAACTCTCATCAGCTTGGAATTTCTCCCAAAAAGAGCTTCGATGTTTGATTCGTAGTACGGAGGTACTTAGCGTTCGGGGTAATTTACTTCCTCCTGGACCCACCGTTCCACCGGAACCTTTTTCCCCGTGACAGCCCCCACCCCCCTCACCCCCACCCCCACTACCACTCAAAATCCTCACATCACTCACGGACATTTTCCGGGTTCTCTTGTACAAGGGTAAGGTATTTAAGCTACCACACTCTGCAGATATTAGATCCAGGGTGATGCCTTTTATTTTCCTATTTTGAATCCCCAATATTTTTCTATTACTTTCCTAGGGGAGAATAAATCTTTCCAGGGAATTAGTTTTTTTTTTAATTTGAAAAAATTAGTATTTTTGATTTAAATTCTGGACCATAGATTTGTTTACTACTACATTTTTTTTTGAGAGTAGGAGGAAAGGAACTTTGTTCATTTAATAATAATTGACGTTTTTTGAATTAATTTGGTGTAACTTCTCCGCCGCATAATTTTTTCTCGAGTCACGTCCTCCTCCTATTCCGTCCATTGAAATTGAGTAGGTAATTTCAGTATGGTAATAATAAATATATACATGTGTACGGTTGAAGATTCTATGGTAAATTGTAATTAGAGTAAAAATTGTTATTGACAAAAGTCACGGCCACTGCACCGACTATGAGAGAGAAAAGAGCAGATAGACACTTCCGTTTGCACTCCGTACAAAAAAACAAATATGTAAACTCACTGAATCCATTTAAATACTAAGTCAAAATGTTGACTCTCCCTCTATATTTAGCTGTGGGACAAAATTCGAAGGTTTTTTGTATTATTTTCTTTCAAGACCAGGTATAGTATTATGTATAGAGAGGGCTAGCCGGCCCAGAATTACGAATGGAAATGAGACCGGAGATCACGCGACGTTATTCCCAACTACTATTATGACTCCTCACGTGAATATATTTACACAATCATAGTAATAATAATAATTATGGGAGCACGCTATTTCCTATGGAGCACATCATCTGGAAAGAGAGTCGTGGGGTGTAGTAGTGTAAACACATGTATAATTAGTTTCCGTCCCAACTCATATAGACTGACTCTCCTTCTCTCACAGAGAGGCAAGTCTTTCATATAAATGTTCCTCAAATTTTTCTTTTCGCACCTTTTAAACTATTTTTCAACTCTCTTCAACTATTACTCCCACAAAAATCTCTTGACAGACTCACTTTTGTACAAATATAAAGCAACTAATTTCTCAGAACGGAAGTTAAATTTCTTGACACAAAAACTTGCACCCGCACACGGGGGAAAATTCAAAAAAAATGACAACTTTGACAAAAATTTGATTCACGAAATTTGTCCCATTTCCCCCTAAGATGTGATTTATTATTCCTCCGTCATACTTTCACATTATTGATTTTCCCATGAGAAAATCAATCCAGAAAAATTCTTATGTATATTGCTTTCTTCCTTTGACACTTCTCAGATTTCACTTATTTTTAATCCTCAAGGAGATCACAATTGAGAGAATTGTTACGTTCTTTTCTCATTCCCTTATATTCCACGTGAAATCCTATAAGGAAATTATACATGAGAAATAAATGCGTCGTTTTATATGGAGCTCTCTCTTAACCTCTACTTCAGCTCCTCTTGCTCTTCTTGGAACAATTGAGAAATTGAACGCAGAATTTTTTTCCCTTCTCTCTCTCACTTCTCTTCTTCTTGAAACTTCTCTCGTTCAAACTCGTGGCTTCGACTAGCCTCTTTTACTCTCCTTTTTTCCCTTCTTCTTCCACTTCTTTATTCAGTGTGATGAGAATCCTCCCTATAACTAAACTTGGCTTGTGTATAGCCTAAAGGTTCTATAATGTGTGTATGTGTGTGTGTATGTGTGGATGTTTCTATGCCCACACAATCAGTTGACTCTCGCTCCTTTGGTTTCACGAGACACTCGTGTATTAAGACCACCTGCCAAAATGTTGGGAAGATTGTGTTTTTTTTGAACGAGAACGAGAATGGCCAGGAGCAGGAGGAAAGAGAGAGAGAGAAGAGTCGGTCGTTGATTTCCTCCCGAAATTTTCATGAGAACCTCCCGAAAATTTGTCCCTAACCCTGGGACTCTTGTAGTAGCTCTACTGTACTCCGCTTCTCTTACTACACTTCCATTCTGCGTTATCTTGTATGTAGTCGGAGGAAAAGTACCTATAGCTCCAAAATATAGTATGTATTTATAGTAGGAGGGCTGTAGTATAGGGCGAGAGACTCTATCGATCACTTGCACACAAAACTACTGCTCCCTCTTCTCCCTTTTTCACAGCTCACATACAGAGTTTACACAGTAGGCTTGCTCTCTCTCTCTCTCGTCTCTCACAAAGACAGAGAGAGAGAGAGAGAGAGAAAAAAAAAGTTATAGGGTGTAGTCCCTACAAGTTATAGGCGTATAACTTGTGAACTTTTTTCCATAGAAATATTCCCTCTCTCCCTCTCCATATATTAATATATGTATGGAGCAGAAGCAGTGAGAGAGAGAGAGACTTTAGTAGTTTTTCATACATATTCAAACCACTAGTCTCCCCTCACTCAATAGATATAGACAATCACTCTCTGGCCTTCTCAAAACCTTATCTTAATGCTTTAGCTTCTAACTCCACACAGACAGACAGACACACAGACACTCACTCCTGCTCCAATGCTCTCAAATATACGGATTCATAGCTTTTGGGAAAGCCTGTACTCTTTTTCATATATTTTCCTATATATGAGTTGTTTCAGCAAGCGTAAGGTTATACAATGCATATTTAATTTCCCTTGTAATTATGTATAGCCTAGGTATCTTCCCTCATAGCATTGGAGCTAGTACTTGAAAAAAGGGGAAATTACGTAAGGATATTTAAGGGAGTTTTAAAGGAGATGAATATTTAGTGGATAATAAAAAAAATAGTAGAGATTTTTTGCTTTGGAAATTTTCTCAATTTTATCCCAATTTTCCTGTATGTATTTGCGCATTGAGAATGGGACCTGTAGAAGATGGGCAAATATATATGAATGTGTGCTATATGGTAAGATAGGGGGAAATTACAAGGGAAAGTGATTTTGGATTTTTGGTGGATAATGTGTGTGTGTGTGTGTGTGTGTGGGGATATTTTAGTGTGGTAAAAGTACGTATGTAGATAAGGTGGTTTTTAATGGGGGAAAAGCAGGCTCCACCAATGGGGAGATGTGTGTGTCCATGTGCTTGGAAATACTAGTAAAAGGGGAAAAGCGCATGTTTTGTATGTAGATCCATGAGAAAGGGTATGTACGTATGGTATGTATGGGGAATGGCTTTTAAAGGAACAAGGTGAATTTCAATGTTTATTAAGCTATTTGCATTTGAATGTGCGCTGGATAGGTATTTTGATTGAAGGGAAAGTGTACATAGTGGAATGGAGAGTGGATTAATAGGGAGCTGAGTATGTAAGTTAAAAGGAGAGTAAAGGGCATGTATGTATGGGAATAGAAATGTTATGGGATTTTACGTGCATAGATGGAATCCCCACGTCATAGGAAACTTTGTGTACGTGCATATATTACCATGCTTGATCAAATTCCCTATTCTAGAGTATTAACGTACATAAGCATGCCTCAAGTTAGGTAGTAGCAATATAATGTATGTGTACTTTTATGCATGTGAGTCCCTCTGAACATCATATGATTTTCCCTATATTAGCACTCCACTGTATCCAATGACTTTCTCCGACGAATTTTTCTCCCCTCACTTATTATGTGCAACCGATTTCCTAGAATACTATTATGCCAGAGCAAAGCTACTATAATTTGGGTAATTATTATTATGGAGCAATTGCCAAGAGTTTTGCATAAGATTATATACCAAACAGATAAATTCCCTGTGTTTCAATACACGCTCTAATACTATTATTGTGAATGAGATATTACCTATGATTTATCATGTGTACAAAGTCCTTTCCCTTGATTGGCATTTAGTTCACGTGTAATGTGGAAATACGGAAGGGATTTTTGAAACTCTGTATTTTTGCACGTGCTTTTCATCATACCTACAAGTTTTTGCCTATGGACTTTATCCCTTATAAAAAATGTATTCAGTTTATTTTCGTACTCTCTTTAAGAAAGAACTGCGTGTGTGTGTGTGTGTGTGTGTGTGAGTCTCCATGGATTTTGTCATGTGCTATCTAAATATATGAAAAAGCTAAAAACTGCTGACTTGAAGAGATTGGACCTTTCCCTACTTTTAAAGGAGAGAAAAAATAAATCACATACATAAGGCCGGGGCTATTTGTGTGGAAAATGCAACGTCAATTTTCTCATCAAATGTGATAATTACGTTGGAAGGTTAAGCCCTTTTTGTATATAAATAGTATGAGAAATCATGTGATCCCTCATATGATATTTTTCTTACTGACCCCAAAATGCTAAAAGTAACATTTTCCTCTATCATCACATTCATACAAGAGAGAACACTTGCAAACTCCACTCTTGTAAATTTATTACATTGATCAAGAGGAAATTATCGAGCTTTTCATATTCTATGTCTAGGGAAGAAATTCACTTTAGCCTTTGCTTGGGATAAGGTCAAGTAATAGAGAATGTTGTTCATGTTGAAGCGTAGTAGAGGAAAAAGCCCCTGAATAAACTCTTTCTCTTCAGAGAGTGTTGGATTATTCAAAGGCTATAGAGCAGCGCGATCTTATCAACCAATTAATTGAGATTTTATCATCAAGTCCACATAGAGAGTGAATAGGAAAAGAACGCACTAGAAAATACAAGTGCAGTCGCCCCTTCCAGATACACACAAGTCTTATCGCTTATAATAATTACCCTCGTTAAGAGTCCTTTCCTAGTTACAATGTCAAGCTTGTATTAATAAATGGAGTTTTTTTTATTGTGGTGAGGGCATCATTATTATTACAAGGAATTTATTTTCTAGGAGGAGTCTTCCACTTGTAGTATGTGATCACGTTTTAACATGTTTTTTCTCTATGTATTAGTACATATTGCTTTTTCAAATTGAATTTATTATGCATTGATGGTGCGGAGAGTCAATTAATTTTAAGTACTCCTTCGTATATAATTATTATGTTATCATTGAATTTTATCATGTGCTCATTCCACAAATCAAAACAGTCAATTCTTGTTTTTTTTTGACACACGGAAACGTTACGTAAAATCTTGTTTTTTCCCCTTTCATAATATGTATATTCTATGCTATGTAAAAATGTCATACTTTTCTAATCTTCAATGAAAACATTTCCCGTGTTTTTCTTGTCATATAAAAAATATGATGACAGTACAATCATTTTTTTAGATTGTATAAAATGTATACAATGCTCTTATTGTATTTTCTATGGAAATGAATTATGCAAAATTTTTCATACACTTGACCCTTTACTTGTTTTCTTCGACACTTAATACACCGTAAACAAGGCACTTGCTATGAACATTATCCTGGAAATTATATAACATTTAAAAAACATGTGATAAATGGCGTCAAAGTTTGACAAATCAGAGATTTTCCAATCAAACTTATACACACATTTGAATATGTGACCTATAAATACTCAAGTAATAAGAATTTACCAATTTACTGAATAAATAGCGCCAAAATTTGAATACTAAAAGAAACTTTACTCCCCCTATATCAATGACTCAATATACCTCATAACATTTACCATGTAATTATGTAGATTATAGAGGAAACTCGGCTCGTTTAAAACTCATAGCTTTAAACACCATTTTTATGTTGTAAAATGCTAAGGGAATTTGGCGCCAAATAAAAAATCTATACAAAAATGTATGTACATAGGAGAGAATAAACTGTCTACAAACCCACTCCTTTTTAAATTCTCTCTATATTTACATATAGCCAGGAGGATAATTTAAAAAGTTAAATTGAAAGTCAATAGTGGGAGAGGAAAAATGTCAAGAGAAAAATTGCTCATTCACTTGGAAAGTTATACTTTGCACTTGTAATTTTCTCCGTATAAAAAAACTATAGCTTCCCACCCAAATATATAAACGTATTTCATATATAAAAGTTCTCTCGGTGGTGTGTGGTGGAAATAAAAAATGCATTTAACTCTTCTCCCTCGCTTCCCTCCTCACCACACCACTACATATTCCCCACATAAAATATGCATTAGATTTTCTTTTTTTAAGATACCACGACGGAAAAACTACATGGTGACTTTTTTTAAACAAAAAGGAAAACACGCATTCTTCCTATGCATTCACATATTCTCTCAATTGGTTTCTTTCTGGGAGCGTCGTCCTCCCTTTGTAGAGATATAGAAAAAATACACTTAAGCCCTAAGCATAGAAAGACAAGGGACGGAGTAGGTAATACATAGTTGATGATAGCAATTCCTTACTGCATAATGCATAAAGCTCGCACCCAAATCCATACGTTTGCTTGTGAAGCTCATAAGCTCCTTTTTTCTCTCTCCCCTATATAGAAATTCCTTCAATTGAGAATTTTCTTCAAATCCTTTATCTTCCCAGACCTCTCTGTATTTCTCCATCTCTACAATTTACTAGCAATAATAAGATTTCCCATGCAAACACCCATGTGCACGCTACATAATATTTATTAGGAAAAAAACAAAACAAGTTTTCATTCAAATTTTTCAATAGCAAAATAAACACTGAGTTTTACTATTTCTCATGTAATATTTACATGCATGTAAATGCATTGAGAAAAAATTGTAGGAATACGTATGTACGTGCTCTTCTCATCCCATGTCAACATCAAATACATAAAATGTACAAAGACACGTGCACCTTTTTCCTTCACCAAAAAAACATAGCATTTTTCTAAATGCATCTGCTCTGTGGGAAAAACTAAAGTAACAAATCCTATTCCGTGTGTGTGTTTAAAAGAAAAAAAGTAAGACTGTGGATTTGTTGACATGGAATCTCATCCTTAATATTTTCCTACATAATACATACGCAGACCCAAGGATATTTTTGTTTTGGCATAAGGACAAGATAATGCACATAAGAACAAGACGACTTAAGTCTGGTACAAAATCCTACTTGTGGTTTGAACGAAAAAAAAATCTTATGACTCGAGCTCACGAGATTATCTTCCAGACTCTTTTCTCCTCTCATATCTTTTCTTTTCTTAATTTTTTTTCCATGGGTGCTTCGTCTCTCGTGCCGTTACTCAATATCCTATAAGAAAGAATTACAAGCTAAAGTACGGGGGGAAGTGTGTGTATAGTAGTAACTGAAGCAAAAAATAAAATTCTCTAAGAACCACGCGCTCTCATTTGTCTTCAATAGCTTGATGTATGTGTTTTTTATATGCATGCTTTTTTATATAGATAAAAAGAATACACCAAGGTCATGTGAGAAGTTAGGAGGGAGAGAGAGAGAGAGGAAGAACTCGTGCCAAATACTCTTTTCACATGAGTTACTTCATTTTCCTATCCATACTCTTCATCTACTTGCACAAGCAAAACAAGGGAAGATGAAGTGAGAGAGAGAGAGAGAAAAACGTCTGGGAGAAGAGCAAGAGGGCAAAACAACCATTTATTAAATATTGACGTTCAAATATTCGTACGTATACGTATAACGTAGTATACACGTAAAAGGACGAACACGTATAGGGAAAGTTATTACGTGTGGGAAGGGACTGACGCCGTCGGGACCAACAATTTTACCGGATATTTCCAGCTATGGGAATTTTCATATGTGTGAAATTTCTTTTTGTCACAAATTGTTTACTCGGATATTTGTTACAGGAGAGGAGATTTTTATTTTGTAGTGCTTTCAGCTTATATATTGAGATTCTATATAATCCCTTGGAAAAAGATTTCCATTTATCAGGTTCAAAGTAATCAAAGAGAAAATCTTTTGAAGGAATTTATCCTTTTTTTAGGACTTCCACTTTTCTCAGTTTAAGAAGAAGAAAAGCTTATTTACAAGGAGATGAAAAGAGGTTCCTTTCAAAGGTCTTCATAGATTTGTATGTTAGGGAAGGAGGGATTATTTGGAGTGATTTTATGGGACGGTGAAAGTTGGAGAAAGTAAGGGATAGAAGAATGGAGAGTAGTTTTAGTGTGTTAAAATGGCATGGAACAAAGAAGGAGAAAGTTGGAGAAAGTATAAGGGATAGAACAATGGAGGGGGTTAAAATTTTACATGGGCAAAATATTTTGGAGAAAGTTGGAGAAAGTAAAAGTAAAAATATTCGAGGAAAATTGAAAAATATTTTTTGGGGTAGAGAAAATTTTGTGCGAGAAAATAATTTTTAATTGGAATATTTATATGATAAGACGGCCATGTTAGTTTGGGTATGTGAGGGGCATGTGTTGGGAGTGTGATACAAAAGTATTGGGAAACTGTTGAAGAATTCTACGTAGTAATGGAATGCAAGGAGGATGCCAAAGCTCTGGATCAATATATGAATGTATGCATGTATTTGGTATGTAGTTGGAAAGAGAAAGTACGGGAGAGAAAGAAAGTGAGAGAGAGAGAGAGAGAGAGAGAGAGCCAAGACGACGCAAATCCTATTTGAAATTTCTCATACACTCTTTCTTCTTCTTCTTCCCTCTTGTCACTGGAGAAGACTAGGTTAACAAAATGCAGTGTAGTAGAGGAGTCTTGCAACACAAGTTTTCCCTCCTTGTTCTTCTTATTACATATTTCCTATGTATATCCAATGGTAGGGGGTTCAATGAGTGAGAAGTGGGTGTGGAGGAGAAATACTCTGAACAAATCAAGTACTAGTAAGTAACAAGGGGGAGAGCAGCTGAAAGGGAAAGTTTAACAAAAACCCAACACCCGAGAAATGGATATCAAAACTGGAGAAAGAGAGAGAGAGAGAGTGCACTGTGATAAATGATTCCAGCTTTCTCTTGTCAACTTCTTCTTGCATCACTCTATCCCAAACTTTACTCTCCTTTTTTGTCTATGCTTGCATATCTATAGCCGTATATACATATATATAGTATTTAATTGAACTCAAGGACTCAACAAGCTTCAACTCTTCCATAGTTCTCATAATTTTTTCTAGGTACCTTTTCTAAGAATTGTATTGAAGGAGGAACCCATGGGAAAATCCTGGCTATAATTTGTTCAAATTCTTTCTATTCTTTCTCTCTAAATAAGAGAGACAGAGAGAGACAGCATGTCTCAAATTGTTTCACTCTTCTCACGTATTTTCACTAGAATTTTTCCACTTTCACCGGAAGTGAAAGTCTACTTTCACCTCAAGAGAAAGTCAACTTTCACCTCAGGAGAAAGTCAACTTTCTTTTTTTACAGAAACTTTCACCCTGAACGATATTTTTCACTCCACTGTTTTTCTCTTACGTGAAAGTCGAATTTCTCCCAGAGAAAGCAATCATTTGGAGAAAATAAAAAGATAAAATGCAATTAAAATAATTAAATTTTCCAACCCAAAAAAGAATAAATATTTTCCCTTCCCCTAAAAATATAAGCTTGGGCATTATAAAGGAAAATCCTAACAGAATTTATAGCACCCGTGCTTTAATCTCCTGCCTGTGCCTTTCATATACATAAATTACCAAAAGCTCTAGCAATTCCCAGGCTTGCTCTTGAATATGGATTTGCGCTATGAGAGAGAGAAATAGAGAAAGAAACGTGTATCCAAAAATCCCGCATAAAATTTACGACATAACCCCCTGACCTTTTCAACATTTCCCATCTCACCAACAAAACAACTCTCCAGCCCCTGCTTCCGCACACCAATACTAAATACATAGCCAGACAAGTAGTAAGCATACATAGGTTTTTCCCATCACTTGAGCTTTTTTCCCCGCTGGCCTTCAAAACTATTCACAATAGTATGTATGTGCTCTCTCTCTCTCTCTCGTATACATAGAGAATAGAAAGGATTGGAGGAGAGCCCATATATACATACAATAGGCAATAAAATGAACAAGTAAGGACACATTTTTCACGCTCTCTATTAATTTTCTAGTTCTACACTTTTATATGTAGTAAGGACAGGCTCATAGAGAGAGCATAAGCTCCTTTCCCTCTACTATGTAGTACATATGGATTTTTGTGAGAATATTAGAGGGAATGTTTTAGAACGTAAACATATAATTCATAATGGTTGTCACTTTGTCACCGAAATGGGTGGCCAGGCACGTTTATCTTTCCGAAGCCATTTAAAGGAATCAGACCACTCGAAAGCAAACAATCCATCAGAATTTATTTCCCATACAATTTTCCCCTTTTCTCTCTCTCTCTCTCTCTTCCCATTTTGCGTCGTTTCCTCCCAAAGCGCACTTTTTTCTCTTTTCAGCCTCCTCCTCTCACCTCCCTAACTTAAACTCTCATATTACTGTATAATTCCCTATATAAAAAATTTCAAAAAATTATTCCTCTCATTCGTATTCAATAGAAAGGAAAAAGTTTGGTCAGTTTTTGAAATTTCCCAGCTTATTTGGTAACAGCTTGGTTTTTTTAACTGTTTTTGTGTATAAAGTACATATAAATTTTTAACCAAATTATAAAAGGATCGAGGGATAATTGGAATTTCCCCGTGAGTATAAGATTCTTCTTCCTAATCGATACTCTCCGCTCTTTTGTGACAACCGGTTGTATCCAGTAAGGGTCGTGGAACTCATAGAGAAAAAAGTTGGGCTTTCTCTCTCTCTCTCTCTCCACTATCTACGAGAGCAGAGCATCGTTGTGCGTCATTGGCATTCCATAAATGCAACTGACCTAGTTTCTTCCCCAGCCGTTCCCCAACATGTTCCTATACATGTCAGAGCTCCCTGTACACAATGCTATATAGCGTCCTATATATTCCCATTGTAAGGAGTCTTTGCCATAGAATATGATACTCCTCTCTCTCTCTCTCTCTCTCTCTCTCAAGCTACGCTTCAACTTTCACAAGGGAAAAAGGTAGTTCCGTGTGTGTTGTGGGAGAATAGCACTTGAGAGAATGATTGAGGGAAAGTGAGAAAATCCCCTTCCCAGCGCTCCCTACCGTTGTCGGATGGAACTAGTATGAGATTTTAACATGCTAAAAAGAGTGTAGAACAAATGTAAGAGATGGCTCTCTTTTCTACTACTTACCCTTCTGAAGCAATGGATGAGTTCCGGGACATGGATTTGGGTGACATGTCAAAGTCAGAGTCAGATCGATAGAGAAAAGACTCTCTTCTGGGCGGCTGTGCTTGTAGGACCAATCCGGGAGATGGCGCGCCACCTCCCTCCAATGGACTCCGACCGGCTGCTCCATTCTCCACATCAAAACTATTTTGTAAATGAAAAAATACAAGTATAAATTAACATTCATTTTTATTTTTAAAATTACATATAAAATTTTGAAATTTTCTGAGAAAATTAAAAATACACAGGAAAAGTTCATCTCGAGGATTTTTTCTCATCCTCAATTTTGTTTTACCACCTGAAAATATGTAAATCAATTTAATGGTAGAAATCTTAGGGAAAATATTTCTGGTGGGAAATAAGAAAAGTGACTTTTCTACAAAATCTGACTTTTCTCACGGACGGATTTACCACTTTTTATCCCCCCTTGAAAAACCCAGACATTTATTTGTATTTTTTCTCTTCCCAGATAAATTTACCCGGAGTGAAAGAAAGCAATGGTGAAAGTAGGGCTGAGGTCAAAAGATAGAAGGATGTGAGAATTATTATAGCGGAAGGAAGGGGAAAGAGGGAAAATGCCAAATAGAAAGAAAAAAAAGAGAGCAACAGGACGAAAAAAGCCTGTGCTTTCAATTCAATTTCCGCCACTTCCTTTCACCACCTCAAGCTTTTCTCTAGTGCTTTCCCCACTCTCCAGTCTCTCTCTCTCTCTCTCTCCATACAAATACATAATAAAAGCTAAGCTCTCAATGTTATAACCCTTTTTTATGTGCGTCTTCTCAGGTTTTTCAATTATATTATTTTTTGACCTCTTTTTCCCCCCACTATACTCCTGCCTCCATTCATTGTACAACATACGTACATGTATGGATGTACTCTGATGAAAATTAAAAGCCCTGTAAATGACTTTGGTTCCCACACCTCTCCTCCTCTTGTCTTTTTTACCTTCCCATATGGAACACATGGAACAAAAAACATGGGAGGTAAAATGTCTCCTGTCAGCTACCAATTAGCATCAAATTCCATGGAGTATCAGGTAAAGCTATTATGACGTGTGATAATTCCACACTCCACTGACTTATCCTGACCCTACGTGTAAAAATTAAAGGAATAATTTCACTAATTACAAAACGTCCTTCTCTCTGTGTAAGCAAAGGAGTAAAATACGAGAGCTCAATAATAATAATTATTAAACCACCAACTCTAATAATTCTCGCTCCATACAAATTCAGGTAAAACATATCGACCCGCACATAACTAATTATTTCCTAATCTCATCCCTTAATTGATTTCCAGTGGAAATTTCCTTATAGCAAGCACGCAACCAACTAACTAACCCACGCTCAGGGCTTATTGTTTGTGGCTCCAAGGAAAATATTCATTTTCAAACGTAATAAATTCCTACCAAATAAATTCCTCCCACTCAGAAAAAAAATACTACTATGTACATTTATTTCCTTGAGCACACATCAACATCAACCTTGGATATTTCATAGGTGGATTTAATGAGGAGAGCAGGAGCTAAAAGCTACCAGAGAGAGATAAGATGACCTCAGTTCTATAATAATTCCCTTGGAAATTGGAGCAAATAGGGCTGAAATGAAATATTTTATCATTTCCAAAAAGTAACCACGAGAGCTCCTCTCCGAGAAGGGAAAACCACTTCATTCCACACATTCTCACTCGGCAGAGTTATATATACGACCACTATAAATTATAGTCAAGGCCCTACCTCACTTTGTTAGCTTTCTACATGGAAAGGCTTTTTTCCTCAAGATTTACACACAATTATTTGCATTTGAGGTGGAAAGAGAGCGGCGAGTGAAAGCGAGAGAGCGTAATGGCAGAGAGAGAGAGAGAGAAAGCTCATGTGAAAATATCCAATGTTTATTTACATTCAAGAGATATTTTCTCATGGAAGGCTCTTCCCTATGATCTCTATATACATAAGGAAACTCCGCTCTGTCAGAGGAGATCAATTTACATAGGAAGCAGGTCCGTATAGAAACGTCGGAGCTAATGAATGTAAATTGGATCCTTCCAATAGTATAAGCTTCATGTCATTTAAATTGGATTTGAAGTAAGTTTGTTCAAATTATCCTCTCATTCCTATGTTTTGTGTATCTTCCAAGGGCAGGGGTGGAAATTTAATGATTTTTTTTAAATTTCCTCTATAATGTTAAATAATGTGAAGGATTTTGTGTTAAAATGACGTCAGGGTAAATCAGGCATGGAAAATAGTGTAGATAGCCAAAGTATGTAGAGAAAAAGACCTATGAGCCTTGATACGTGTTCGCTTCCTACGACTCTGGCTGGATCTCCGACTCGAGGATGTGGAGTAGATCTTGAGGGAATTAGACGGCTTTAGGGCACATCCTCCTGGAGAGTTAGCACCCTGAGAGCCAAAATTACTGGATGGGATGGCACTCTTGGGAGACAAATTGGCTGACGACATTATGCTTAGACTGAATTTTCGTGGAGGATTTGTAGTATTAGTAGAAGGGGCTTTTGGTGCTGTGGCTCCTCGAGTAAAAGTAGCTGGTAGGAGAGTTAGAGCTAGTGAAGCTGAAGAAGAAGGAGAGGTTAGAGCAGATGGAGGAGTTGAAGAATTGCCAAAAGTATTACTACTATTATTATGATGAGAGCGACGGACAGAAGAACTTAACCAGTAGGAGAGTAGGATAAGGACGCTTAACATAATCACTTTCTCCAACTCCCCTTGTAACTTTATCCCCCTCCTCTCACTTTTTTCCCACCTAAAGGGTTAAATGTTTTTCACACAAAAAAAACTTGTTTCCAATTCACTTTCTTTTCAGGCCGTTCAAACTATTTTGTACATTTTCATCCCTATACATGCTTTCTCGCCTTGTGGTGAAAGTTTTTTAATGTGAGAAATTTTTATTGTTTTCACACTATCTCTGCGATAAATTTTACAAGGGTAATTTTTAATCCACTCGACATGTGTCTCCACCTCCTTCCCTCTTTTTGTCATTAGAAAAGTACAAGGGAGAAGAAAAAAACTTGGGAGAGGTCAAAGGAGAAAATTGAGGAGAGATTTTTTAAAGAAAAAATATATTGACTTTCACTCTTGATTCAACAAGAGAATCGTAACTAGGAAAGGAAAACGAGGCGGTCCTTCTGACTATTTTCCTACTACTACGTAAGACAGAAGTGAAAGTTGCCGGCCTTTCCCTATGAGAAATTGAGCCAAAAGAAAACTTTTCTTCTAGCTTTTGACATTCTTGCCTTTCTTGTATAACCTATAAGCCCTTTCTATGTTTTTCTATGGATTTTTCTAGAAATTCTACATACGTGGGTCATCATATGTATTTTTACTGTATGATTGCCAGAGGCTTGGAATTTCCCCTCCGCACGTATACATTGCATTGGAAAACATGAGGTTGTAAAAATAATCTGTTTTGCAAACCTCGGAATTTTTGCCAAGAGAGTAAAAAAAATCGTGGGAGATGGGGATGTGTACATATTTTCTCTGTATATTTAGGATGATGTTGCAAATTTGACAAGTTTTTCTATCGTAAGAGAAAGGGACTATGGATTTTTTTTACAAAGGTGACGCATAATACAAGGATCTTTGCCAGATGAGGAAGGGAAGGCTTATTGTCGTTAGTATTCTGGGAGGGTGAGGGATTTTGATCTGCAATATGGCTTTCACTTTGTCATCAAGGGCAACTTTCATTATGTATGCAGCCAGTGCGGACCTTTTTCTCCAAGAAAAATATAAATTGAGGAAAGGAGTGAAAAAAACATGTGAGCTCTCAACCTGAAATAAGAATAGATTTTTGTACTCAGTCAGTACATATTTTCATATGGAGAGAAAGTTAAAGGAAGACAAAGTCTTTTTGTCTACATTGTATCAACTTTTTCCCTTCACCAGTGCAGTGCAGTGTCATATAGGAGTCATATTATCATATCATTTTGAGATTCAAAGGGTATTTTCCTTTATATTTGACTTTTTTGTTCCTATCACAATAAAGAATTTTCTTCAAAAAGAGGATACATAAGGGAAATCCCTGGGTGTCATTTAACAAAATGTGTCAAACATGACTCAAGTTTCTCCACATAGAAGAAACCATGGGAATTTTTTCTCTTTTATTCACATTTTCTTTGAGGCTCCTCATATAATACAAGTACATGGATAAAAACGTCATTGTCAGTTTTACCTCTCCTGGCTATATGTCAACTTGATTAAATTACCACCTTTGAACGTGTCCCTACTGATTATTAAATTGTAGCAGAAATTCTATCACCACCAATCCAGTTTAAAATGCTCCTCACATTTTTTCACCTGGGATTAAAAATGACATTGTCAATTTTTGTCATATTCAAAAACCCTCCTCAAATTATTATTTTTAGCAGGGAATTGTCTTTTTAAAATTTTCTTTCCCTTACGTACATTGCTCTACATAAAATGTTAATTTCTAGAAGATTAGGAAAGAAATTTTAAAAATTCATCACTCTCAACATCCGAGCTCTCAAAAAAAAGGGCCGTGGGGGAAAGATTTATGAGAAAATTCTTTCCTAGGAAATATTTTGCTCAACTCAATTTTCTCATTTAATAATTTAGGGAGAGAATGTCAATTATTTGTAGGAGACAAGGTTATGTAGAGAAGAATAGGGGGAACGTGCTGGGGAAAACAATGTCATCATTAGCATTTGATGTCACCACCAAAACTCTCCCCTCCATGTAATATTGCCAACTCATTATTAAATTCACAATTGAAGGATTTTCTCATAAATGTAAAGCTCCATATGGAGGTGGATGTTGTAATCTCATGTATACAAATACATGTGTATTTGATATGGAGAAGGATTTTAATATATTTTCAATGAAAATAAATGAATGAGGAGAATCATGGTTCGTGTGTATGTGTGTGTGTGTGTGTGTGTGTATGTGTGTGTGTAGAGAGAAAAGAGAATTTGCAATTCTTCCCACGCATTTAAATCCAACCAAGTCACAAGGGACTTTCTCCCTACAAATCCTCCGCGTGTGGAAGGAGCAGCCAAACATCTGGCACACCGTCCAGCTTTTCTCTCAGTTCCTTCCTTCCCTTCTATTATTCCTCTCTCGTCCTTTAACTTTCTCTCGGATTTTTCATACATGAGATTTTCTCCGTGTATACCCAAATATGCATATGTGGATATAAGAGAGAGAGAGAGAGAAAAAAAATACTTTGGACATCTATTCCAATTTACTTTTACTCTCATATGCTTTCTCTTTTCATCATTGAGTCTTTTTCTTCTTCTTCTCCTGAGAGAGAATTAACTTTCGATAAGGTTTCTTATACAAACAAATTAGTGTAGGCATGTAAAAGGAACTCATATGTATTTACATGTGAGTATATATAAATGAATATGTAAGCTGCGGCTTTCTCATGTCTCTTTTCATGCTCATGGTTTTCTTCTTTCTAGAGAAAACACAAACAAGATCAATTGTGTTGTAAGTTTGTTTATTAAATTACGATTAATTTACTTGCTATTTTCTCTTTAGCTTTTCTTTCCCTTTCCCACAAAACTTTCTCCTTCCTTTGTTCTACTATGCCATAGGGTAAAATTCTCTTTTATTTCCATAGTAATTATAAGAAAAACGTTTTGAATTCTATGGAAAAAAATCAATGGGACTTACAGGAATAAAAAGAGAAAGTTAATCATTTTTGTTTGTTTGAATTTTTCTTGGAGAAAGTTCCTATAAGAGATTACAATTTTTATTCAAAGCAAAATGAAACAGATTTTTTTAGGATTTTATCCTCGGTTTATTAGAAACAGCTTAAAAATGGCATGAATTATTTGTAAAAACCACGGGATTTTCTCAGAAATCCTTTTAAACTTTTCTCCCTTATTTCTTTCTCATGAGAAAAATAAAGGTGATTTTATTTTCTGAGGGAAAAATACAAGTTTACTTGTGATAAAAGATTAAAGTGCAAGTGCTTTTTCTCAAGAGTGCCTCCGTATATATTTGCAATGCAAAAGTGAAGAGAGAGAGAAAGTCTTTGATTTCCAAGCAGCACATATACGGAAATGGGAGAAAATGGTTAAATTTCGGTATGTTTGTTCAGGAGAAGATGGTGATTTTTGGGGGCAAATCTCTTCTAAAGGAGAAAATCTCAAGGAGAAAAGTAAAGATGAAGAGAAAGCCTTTGCTCTGGAAATCATAGGTTTTATCTAAGGTCTCAAATGTATATGTGAAAGAGGAGAGGGATTCCGACATATGGAGAAAAAGAGCGTTCCTTTCAATTATTATCCCCAGATTAGCTGGCTAGATTCCCATACAATGAGGGTTAGGGCTAGTTTAGCTACTATTGAAAAATCCCTGTACTTTCACCAGAATGTGAGGATATCGTTGGTGTATTAAATTACATGGCATTTGGACTTATGATAATACTACAATATAATGATATAGAATCGGATCTATATAATCCCAAGGGTACAGTTGCAATTGAGGATAATTGCATGGGAGGCGAGTCATAAGCTTTCACTCCTTTCTCTTTGAGAAAATCCGCTTCAATGTTCTTGTGAGAATTAAAGAAGGAAGCGGAGCGAAGATAATTGCTTGTAATTAAAAGGAGGTAGAGGTACATTCGAGGGATCAAATTCTTCGAATTTCTACCAGATTTTATATTTATATTTCACTGGAGAGAAAGTCACAAAGGGAAAAAGTCACTAGTAATAAAATTGACACTTTCAAATACTACTTCCGAACTGATGACAGATTGAGAATAGCTAAATCCCCGTGAAAGAGATTTAAGCTGGGAAAGTCCTTGGTGAAAGTTTGATTCCAAGTTGAATATTTATTTGCTATTTGAGTCACTTTCCTTTATTTAACTTTGAGAGCGGGGTCTGTTACATTGAAAGTAATAATTTTTTTAGTGGATGGAAAGTACTGTTGGACACTTGTTATTTCTTTAAAGACCCCATGGAAAAAAGAGAGCAATCAAGACGAGTGAAATGACAAACTCTAGTACTAAAACTGTACTAAGTTTTCTAATAGGAAAAATTCAACGTTCATAGTTCAAATAAAGGATGAGACACACATAATAAAATACTTGTCAGTCAACTTGATGCGAATGAGAATGTAAACACTTTTAGCTGATGGTGACAACCTCTCATGACACTTATCATCTTGTCTCCTGTCCCCCTCATTTCAACATGATTCCCCCGAAATAAGCAGGAGAAAAATAGGAAGAGAGCAGAGGGACAGCCAGAGGAGAACTCCACCTTCCTCTAAAGATACAAGAGCAATAAATTGAATTCCCCTGAAACGTGTGTTCCACTTGGTAAATATTGTGCTGTTTGTCGAGTGAGAGAGAGAGAGAGCAAATATCACTTGACTAGGATGAAAGCTCGGATAATGATATTTTTCCCTCTCAGTTTTCCATACCAAACGATTCACCTCCTCAATTGAAGAATTTCAAGTATAATGTTCACTTTCACCCAAAACTTTCACCACTTTCACTACTTTCACCAAAAACTTTCTCCACGTAAAATTTTGTTTTCACCTGAAATTCAATTTCCAAAAAACTTTCTCCCTTAAACTGACAATTTGAAGTTTTTACTTTCTCTTTTCTCACACTGCAGAGCTACCTAAGAAAGTTGGTGAATTCTCGGATGAAATGACAGCTGTTTTTCGCTTTAACAATATTTTGTTATAAATAAGGTAGGAAAAACTATATCAGATATTTGGCAGGCAAAAGTGGAAGTGAGTATGTTCAGGTAGCTTATGACAGAAGGAGCCAACTTGTTGACAAGTAGTAAGAAAAGGGCTCAATGAGGTCCAAAAAACACACTAGATCTTCTCCACACATCTGCCAAGAGCAAAAGTAGAGGAGTTTCTAAAGGAAGGCCGGCACAGTGAGTGTAACTCTGTAGAAGGAGAAAGTGAGAGAGAGAGAGAAATGTTCAACTACACTCTGGAGCAGTAATGCAAAGGGAAATAGCACTCCACCTATCTGTCTTTCTCTCTCTCTCTCTCCATCCAAAAGAGTACACAATGGGTATTTCGGCTGAGCAAAGTTCCATGTGATACGACTGCGGATAGGGACACGGAGGAAAGTGAGTGAAAGGAGCGAGAGAGAGAGGTAAAATCTAAAGGCTTCTCTAATCACAAGGAAAATATCAAGCTCCATAGAAATATTACAGGGTTTATTATTACCCAGTCTCTCTATACACTCCTCAAGCTTGAATACATATTACACGTTATAATCTTTCTATATCAAGTATTAAAGCCAACTCTAACCCAGCCTTTATATGCAATTTAGTAGAGGATGTCCTAGTTCAAATTCCAGCCTTGCCACATTTTCCCTTATACTATTCCCTGCTCCTTCAACCTGAGCACGTCTACCTTTCACTCTATAACATTATATGAGTTCCATTTCATGTTATCTCAGCTACCCATAACTGTAGCATGGGATGTTCATAACCACATACTTTCTCCCTACTACTAATATACTTGTAAATGCATTTTGCTACACTTGGCCTCTTCCAACTACTTTAGTGCTCATCATAGCTAACATATATAATATTTATACTCATATACACATATGAAGATCCCGCATCTTTCAATCTCCTCCTCCATGTCTTCTTTTCCATCAAAATATATACATACTAAAGGTATCTTGTTGTTGTCATTTCTAAAATCCCTCCAGTGCTTTCTCCTAACTACTACATACTCTCAGCTTCCAACAACCTATATGGCTATGTTTAAAGGAAAGTCTCTGTGAAACTGACACTTTCACTTGACTTGCTCGGAGAAATTTAAGCGTTTATGTAGAGAAACCCTTCAAGATCCAACTCGATCTCACCAGGTGAGTAGATATAAAATCATATCAACATGCAATTATCTATGTCAAAGCAATTTCCTTCCAGGAGATACAGAGCCATTTGAATTTATTAGCCAATTTTTTTTGCCAGGGTAAAAGTTCACTTTCACCGAACTTTCCATTACAAATATCTCTCAAATTTATTCATATTTCTTCCGGGAAATTAATTCATTCCGTTTTTTCTTTCACACCGGAGAAAGTAAACTTTCACTTGGTGAAAGGAAACTTTCTCTTTTACAAATTATTCATATTCCTATGGTTGATTCTTATTCACACAAATAATTTTAACCATTACAAAAAAATTAGTAGACTATATCGATTTACCTGGAGGACACTGAAAGATTTTCCCTTTCTTTATTTTTTTTGTTTTTTTACCCACCATTGAATAAATGCACCCATTACTGTGCCTTTCACAAACACATTTATTCTCAGAAACTTCAACCCTGGATATTTTTACATTAGAAAACAAATCTTACGAAAAGATTTTTTTCATGAAGTGAAAGAAAAAAATCCCTTCTTTGATGATTCCATATCTTCAAGTTACATAAAAGTTGCATTATGCAAAGTATCCCTCACCACCAGAGGGTATATAGAAGGATAGCTAAATCTCAGAGCAATTTTCATTTTCTATTTTTCTCTCAAGAATGAAAAAAAAATTGAAAATGAGAGTTGAGCAAATAAGGGAGCCACCAGGAGAAGAGAAAAAATGAGTGTGAGAAAAAGAGTAAGGGGGAAAAGAAAGAGAAAGTAATCCGTGATTATATGACGCTCATCCTTTCTCTCTCCCTTCTATGTGCACATACCAGGACCAAATATACATATCTTTCAAACATATATAAATTCTCATGAAAACCGAGAGACATGACTGATTTACAAGTGAATAGGATAGGAAATCGATTTTGCCTGGAGGGATCTTTCCCTTCTACTTTCACTTTCACCGTAACCCTCATTTTCCTTTCATCGGCGGCAGTCAAGGGAAAAAAGAGATGAGGTACGAAGATGAGCTATAGCCGAGTTACTATCTTAGATAGAGTTTCTACTATATGAGTTTGAGTTTGAGAGAGAGAGAGAGAGAAAGCAGAGAGTGAAAAATAGAGAAAAAGTGTAGGAGATGAGTAAGAGAAATAAATGATAAAATCAACTTGGCAAGTGCTACAATTTCCTTCACATTCTTTCCCTTAGAGAGTATATCCTTGATTTCCGACTCTCCAACGGAGTCAGGTACGTATACTTCCATTGTTACCAAGACTCGGCTATCATACAGACACGGAAAAAACATAGAAAAAGAATGAAACAAAATCCACACGGATTCCTCTTCATGGATCATCATAATTCCTCCAACAACAATCTCAAGTTCCCTTGAATTACATAAATAATTCAGAGCAGAACAGAAGCTACTTTCTTTTTACAATCATATCTGAAATCTTCATAAAAACTTGTTAGGATTTCCCCATATAATATTTACTTTCTACAATTATTTTTACTTTCTCTTTCCCTTTATTTTCCTTCCCCAGAAAAGGTTTTTTTATCTCCTTATCTTTATCCTCCCCACATTACGACTTTCTCTAAACGGGAGAAAGTAGAAATCAGGTGAAAGTAAAAAAAACTCACCCATAAACTCTTTCCAACCTACTTTCTCTCTCCCCCGAATAACAGAATCTAGACCAGGATAAAATCAATGGTAAAAGCATTTTTTATCCTCCTACAAAAAATCCTACCCAAGCAGAGGTAAAATTTCCAGTAACGTTGAAATCTGTTTTTTAAATCAATGGGATTTTCTATCAAAACCTACTATTTATGTATACATTTTACCTGGAGAAAGTTCTACATTTCTTGTTTTCACTATTTCATGTAAGCTCCTCCGTAAATCCTATATTAAATCCTTATTTAAAGTTGAGTGAATTTCAAGGGGAAAAATCTCTTTCAAAAATAGGATTCAAGCTTAATTTATATTTTAGAAGGAGAAAAAGAAGATGATGGAGGAAAAAAGCTTGAAGGAAGCGGTAAAAGGAGTTCCGTAAGTTTTTTAAGTAAAAATCTTAAAAGAGGACTTGGTTTGATAGGGTGGTGTGGAAGGCATAGGAAAATGTAGGTATTTCATTTTTAATTGGACTTTCTCCTTCCTTGGAGTCAAAATTCTAGGGTAGCTTTCACTCTCAACCTTTTCAAGGCTGTGGGGTCATGAAGTTTGGATTTTAAATGGGGAGAGAGCTTTGAGCTTAAAACGTCATAGGAGCGGAGATAAGTTGGAGCTATTGCATTTTCACAGAGACTCTCTCTCTCTCTCTCTCAAAGTGTAACTGCATTTGTAGCAAATGCTTTTATGTGAGGGTCTGGTGGGTTCGTGGTGAATGATTTGATAAGGTTGGACCATTAGTGCATTATACGTGTCTACTACGTTTGTGTATGCTAGCTTTCTCCTTTCCATAGGACCTACGTACATTTGATCCTTTTAGAGTTTACATGATTTTTTTAAATGTGAAAGTCCTCAAGGGAAAGTCAGCTGAGGTAAATAATTTGCTAGAATTTTTCAATCTGTACACACACACACACATATCGTACAAACGTGTGCATATACAAAGAAAGGGCCAATTTTCATATGAACAGATGTTTATAATGACGTAAGGAGAAAGTAGAGCTAAATGATGTCACCCATATTTTATGCACATAAACAAACAAGATTTATACGGAGGGACCAACGCCCAAAGTAAAGCAACTCTGACATGGGTGTTTTTTTCAACTTGGAGAAAGCACGAGGTGTCTTTCCTTTTCAATGTACGGAAGGACTAAAGGAAAGCAAAGTTTATGCATAATGTATGGACTCCTCTGAGTGCTACAAGTAATGTCAATTGAACACGTCATTCCCCCTGTATTTCTCCATTACTTTCACCAATATTCTATACATGTTTGGTCTAGATAGGCTAAAGAACTAAGCTGAGAGAGAGAGAGAGAAAAGTTAGTGTGACATTTGAAGTTTTAAATTGGGAAGCGTCTATTCCTGGGACGTTTTCCTTTCTCTCCCTCACTACTTTTTATAAGTATTACAAATACATATGGCCATATGTAAGGTTAAGCTTTCTCCAAAGAACTCGGCCTTACTAATGGGAAACGTAGGAGCTCTCTATAGAATAGCACATTTGTTTGTATGTGTTTGAGGAGATGGAAAAACTGTGCCAAAAAGGGACGACGACACAAATAGAACAAGAAAAACTTCCAGGACTAATGAAATGTATTGAAAAACTTTGGATACTTTTTTTCATAAGAGTTCTTTCTCTTTTTAGAAAGGTAGCGTGGCTATCTAAGGGAATGAAGGAGGGAAAAAAGCTTGAGAGTAAAAAGTTAAGAAAAAACGTTTTGAGAAAAACTTGTGCGTGGATTCAATAGCCTACGGTTTATTAAATATGTATGAGGAGGCATGTGTGCTGAGGATTTAAAGCAATTCTAGCCGAGTAACAAATTATCCTTAATTCCGCTACCTAAGTAAATTCCTATACTTTTAAGAATGTTCAAGAAAAAGAAAGGCAGTTTAAAACAAATTAAAAATTCTCTAAAGATAATGAAATTGTGCATGCTAAAAACCGGAGAAAGTCCTGGTAACAATTTTAAATTCACCGGTAAAAGTAGTGAAAGTTTTGGTGAAAGTAGTGAAAGTCAGGTGAAAGTAGTGAAAGTTTGGTGAAAGTAGTGAAAGTTCGGTGAAAGTCACATATAAACATATTTCGGTGAAAGTATTGAAATTCTCTATTCGATGGAAATTGCTGGCAAAAGGAGGGGAAAGCTTCATTAGCTGAAAAATGTTGGCAGAAACATGTGTTGACAAGCACGGATAACCTCGTGATTGTGTAACAAGCATGAAAATAAAAAATAATGAAGACATTCTCCACTACAAATTGTGATGATTCAACTAGACGTATAAACTTCCAAGGCATAGAGTTTCACAGGATCCAAATAATTCCTCTCGAGTTGGAATTAACATTTACGAGACAACTGTTATCCCCAGTAAACTTTTCATTATTCTCTAATGTGAAAATAAATTGGTATTTCTCTTTTTAATTGGACCTTGAATCCACCAATTCATGTTTAGAAGGGAGGTAAAACTCCAAGAGAGACATCATTACTACTCCTACAAAATATCCTCAAGACCTCAAGCAAGCAATGAAACTTTCTTTGTCTCTAATTATATCTTTATTCATCCCATCCAATATTCTTTATTTCCATGAACTTTCTCTCTTTCTCTCTCTCTCTCTCTCTCTGGGCAGAAGCATGGCTAGCATAGTTATTTGGAACATTGTCTTGGAAATAAAATCATAGAGTGGAAGCCTTTGCGTATTTAATTGTCATGAAACACAGTAAATGGGGAGAGAATAAGGGAGAGAAAATAATGTTGATTGCATCCTGGCTTTTTGCTTCCTATTTATTTACTTGCACAAGGACTAGGGAAGTCCCGTGGGATGGTGAAAGGAGCAAAGTTTTGTCATTGAGTTTCGGTTACTTTCTATATCTACATATTTTTCTCTGTCCTTTTAAATGAAAGGGAAAACAAAGCTTTGGTACATTTCACTTTCCTCTTTAACATACTATCACGCTACTATTCCTCAATCCACACTCTACTAACTTGTTTCTTCTTTCTCCCTTATTCCCCTTGAAGATGAGCATGCCTTTTTGTCTTTCCTTCATCTTCATATGTATGTTTGCAGGGGAAGATAGGAAATCCCAAGGAGAATAAATAATAGTGTGAATTTGTCTTCTCTTTGATCCAATTAATGACGCCACTCACACTTCATATGATATTCTTGGAGTATTTTATCACTCAGAAAATGTGTCTACATAAATAAACTAGTATTTTTTTCCTATGGGATTTTTTTGCAAATATCATGCGCTTTATGTGCATAAATAATAAATATGTACCTCCTTTTGAGTATTTCTCATCCGCAATTTCCTAACTGTACTTAAAAAATTCCCTTAAGTTTCCATGGTTTCATGATCGAGCGCTATTTTATTGACATGCTTTTCTCCGATATTTTCCTATTTTCTCATCCTGTCAAGTGTCTGAGAATTTTGTTACTTTCAATCTCCTCGCCTTTCACCAACTTTCTCCTACTTTCACTCCCCGACTTTCACCAACTTTCACCCACTTTCCCCTCCGACTTTCTCCAACTTTCACCATCTTTCACTTTCATTTTTCTCAACTTTTCCTCCCTCAAAAAATACACCCACGTTTACCATGTAACTCATCCCTAGGGTATCAATTACAAATAAGCTATAGTATATAAATTCAAACTAGCTAGATATTTTTCTCCTAAAGTCTACATTTGATTCAATTTTGTAGGAGGAGTTGAAAAAATGAATTTTTTTAGTAGGAGTAAAAATATGAGATGAAAAAATACTCTTAAGCGTATCTGTTAGATCGCAGATAATATATAGAAAAGTAGCTCACGTCAGTTTTCTCATACAAAAAAAAAATACTTTAAACCGAGAGAGCATGTTGAGTAGAATGAGTTTGGACGGGGAGAAAGTTTAAAGTCTAATGTAAAAATAAGGGAGGAAGTATAATGTATAAGTAAAGCCTTGAGGAGTATTAGATTACTCCTGCTACACGTCAGCATTAACTCCTACTCCTATCCTCCCTATCCAATGGTAATCTAATTTGTGTAAAGTGCACGTGTGTATGGTAAGTTATTTTTTACAAATACACACTCATACATACAGAGAACCACCATCAAATAACATATCCATCTAAATGGAGCTCATCCCCAGCCTACCTTTTAGTTTTCCCTGGTTTCCCTTTTCCCCTCTATACTATATATGTACAATGTGTTAGTTTGTACTTGAAGTCGGTTGTGGGAGGGATGAGAGAAAGAAAATACAGATAACGTCAGGGTAGATCAATGGAGCCAGATTGTGGTTTTGCTGGTACTTGGATGTGGTATAGGTTGAGAGTGGAACTGAGCAAGGCTCAGTTACTCTCTCCTTCCTCTTGTTTTGTCAAGCCTGATTTTATAAGCATCAAGGCCATTTACAAGAACATGCTTCGGCAATTTCACAGATTGCTCTCCTTCTTTACATATTTTCATGCGTGATTACACAAATACAAGTCAATTTCCCCACATATACAAGGGATAGCCTTCTCTCTCCAACAGTCAGGTATCCCCATATAATGAGTAAAGCTAATTTAAATGAAGCGAGTGACTTTCTCCGTATGGCCCTATTATACGGGACATGTTCTAGTATAGGAGAATTATTACATGGAATCATGCATCTATATACGTAGGAGAGGGATGTCTCAGAAGGGAAAAGATCCCAAGCTTTATTTTCCTTATCCAGCAATTACTTTTGAGGAAAGCCCGGAGAAAGTCCCCGTTAAATTAACATTTGTGTATGGTTTGTAAACCAAGAGCTTTCTCTCCCTCCTCTCCCTTTACATTTAAAGTAAAGCCAACCAATGGAGTTGATTCCCTACAAAAGCTATATCAACCCTACCACAAAGCCTTGTATAGAAGATTAAATTAACTGTAGAACAGACGTTGACTTCATTTATTAGTTTGAGCCTTCCTTGTCACGTAAATAAGGGAGGTAATCGAGTCAATGGGCACTAACTGCCCACTTCCAGTCTTTACCCACCTTTCTCGTTTTCCATGGATTTTATATATACGGAGCTATAGCTCGTTGAGTACCATTCCAAATCACCTACCTTGTTTTCTCTACCATGGCTCATTGTATAGTTTTGTATGAAATTGATCGTTCAATACAAACAATTCCCTCATATTCTTACTACTCACTTTCTCCTCTGGCCCATATCTCTAATATCCTCCTCCCACGAAAGACTGGGAATTAATGAGAGTTTTGCTCTTAAAAGACTTTCTATCAATGTCTTTATACTTGAAGGTGAAAGTAAGGGGGGCTTTTTCTCATGTATGTACACATACACATAGTGTCATATGTAATGTACATATACATAGTGTCATATGTAATGTACATATACATATTTTCATATGTAATGTACATACATATAGGAGCTCCAAAGGATTAGGTGACTTGCCAACCTCTCAGATATATACTTTCTCATTCTACGTGCCTGCACAATTTTTCCTCCTTTGGATGTTCACAAGGCCATGAAATTTGATTTAATTAAATGTCCCTCATTCATTTGATTCATTTCACACTCTAATACTCCCTCATCATTCAGAAACCAATGTTTCATGCTCTTTCGCCTCTTTCCCTCTGTAATTATCAAACGGACCTCTATAAAACCATGACTTTCACTCTCATACTTTCCCCTCACATTTTCTTATGTACCTATACAGTTCTTGCCTTGTATACAAAAAGGCCTACCCCTACAGTAACAACGAACTACAATAAGCCTACCTGGAAAGTTACCAAAATTTCTGATGAATACTTTCCCTACGTATTCTCACATAGCTATATAAGCACATGTGTGGTAAGCATAAGATAGGGAATATATATATAGATATATATATATTGGATGCCCAGGTCTATAACAGAGCTTGATGTCATTCTGCTTTTGTAGGAGCCAGCCATTTATTAAGGAGTCTGTCCTTCCAGATACATGTACGTTACTATGAAGTAAATGAGAATGAATGGTGAGGAAGGGAAAGTGCGGGGAATTAAATGGGGAAAGTATCCTTTCCCTGCCTAATGGACCCTTGTTGTATGATAGCTAATTATTTACGCTGGATAGCTTGCCGCAACGCCTTTCTAGACCATTTCTTCCCTAGGAAATCTACTAGGATGCGTAAATACAATGGTAACTAGTATTTTCTCCTTAAAAGCTTTCCATCCACTTTCACACATTTTCTTCCTCTTCCTTTTCTCTTCTCGTATAGGAGCTACTTCACTCCAGACTACTATCTATTCCTTCGTCTTAAAATTTCAAGCAAGAAAAAATTAAGTGAGGAGCTCGTAAATTGCCAAAAAAACAAGATCACATTGTAAAAATTCTGGGAACGACACCCAAGGGCTCTTTCCTCATTAACTTGATATACTATATTCGTACATGGAATTATTATAGTTCTGGTAGAAACAAAGTTACACTTGAAGTGTGTGTGTGTGTGTGTTGGAAGAATTTAATGAAGAATATTAATGTAGGGAAAAGGAAGAGGAGGAAGATAAGTTTCCATACAACTGTTTCTCTTTTCTCCCTTCACTTCTTCTTCTCCTCCACGTTCCCTGCCTTTAATTTATATACGTCATTATAGGACAAGGGAAGACACATAAAATACTAAGGATCTGAGGAACTGACACGTGTGTGATGCTCCCGCTCCAGGATAAAGATGCGGTCTGGAAGTAAGGACCATTTGGAAGAGACAGCTCGTAGCTCCTAATGACAACTCTGATTAACTCATTCTTCAGGACCAGAATGAATGCGATCATTGAGAAGGCTCGTCCAAAGCCTATCTTTTACTTTTAATTCACTACAAGGAAACTTTCTCTCCCACAAAATGTAGATACTAAAAAAAACATTGTAGTCAAAGCTCAAAGCTTTTTTCATGAGAAGGGTGAAAGTTCCATAGGAAAGGAAAAATGACGTTAAAAAAATATTTTTCATGAGAAATGTAAAAAAAAATAAAGTCAGGGCCAGTAGAGAGTGAAAATATACGGAGCGAATACTAACTTATTTCAAGTTTCCCTGGCCCATTGGCTCCGATTAGAATTTATGGGCTAAAGGAGAGAGGAGAGAGGAAATGGGTGTCTGGAACAATTTAAGGCCTATTTCTATTCCCACATGAAAAATCCATGTGCACTTCACTTCTCACATGCATCACACATATTGCAAAATACATCCTAACCTTTTATATACAACGAGACTCTGACTCCAATACAATATCGATATTTTCCAGTGTGTGCAAAAATAAATAGAACATATGAATTTTACCTAACCTTCCCCATTATTCCCGCCTATATCCATGTAATTTGGGGCCTTAAGTAGATACTTATGAGGAGGATGGGCCCATTAGGCACATTCTCCTCTCTCCTTTTTACCATCACCATATCCTACTCTTTGCTGGGAATTATACTGACAAGGCGGGAGGAAATGAAATTCGAAAATTCCTTTTCTCATACAATAAATCCAACCTCAACCCTTTCATATATAAGCGCTCCTTACACATTATTACATACATATAATTATACCCCAGAAATGTGCATGTGCACCTTTTTTCGCATACACCGCTCTAACTTTTCTCCCCTATTATTTATCCAAGCACGTAAATTCTCTAGTTATGTATGTGTAGGCACAGCTGTGACTGTACTCAGAGATCTACACATATACTCGTACATGTATATGCAAGGGAGAAAGGGTTATTTGGATGCCCTTGTACCATTGTCTATTGTGTAGTGGAATGAAACATTCCAGATTTCCCCGAGGTTCTTTGAATGACAGGAGATTTTTTTGGAAGAAAGGAAACGTGTCGTTCTGTAGGAATTTCTATATAAATATGTATGTACATATTGTTGGTATGGGTGCATATGTATAATATATAAAGAAAGAAATAAAATAAAAGCAAGCATATGGAAAAAGTTGTGAATGGCACGAGTCTTATTATTATTGTACGCACATACACTTTACCATATAAGAATATGTTAGGGATGTAAGAAAATGCAATTGCATTCCATTTCCCAGGCCGCGGTAAGAAAAGAAAGGAGTGAAAGCGGAGTGAATGTGGATCAAATGTTAGTATTGGGGATAGCTGGGTATAGACGTAGCTTATAAATAATGGAAGCATATAGAGAGAGAGAAAATGTTAGTAAAAAAAGCTATCTTTACTCTGGAATGACCCAGGGAGAAGATCGGCAGAATTGAATGGTGGACTTCTTGGACTTGTGCTGAGACTCTTTGGGCTCAGGACTATTACTATGACTACGTTGTTGTTGTTGTTGTGGGCTGATGAAGGAGGATGGGAAGAAAAATCTGTCGGCTTTTTTCTTGGTTTTGGGGTTATTATTATTATTATTGTTTTTATTAGTTGGAGTGTCTTTGGGAATTTTAGCCTTATTTGTGATATCACTTTGAAGTGGAGGAGAGGCATAGTTTCGATAGCAGACATCCCCTTGGAGTCCACCTGCCACGAGGATTGGGGTATTGGGGGGAGTTGTGGTAGAGGTAGGGTATAATAATGGATGATAAGTGTCTGCTCCTTGGTGACTTCCACTTGTACCACTGCCCCTTGAATTCTCCTTAGTTATTGGAGCGTTGGGGTTGTGTTCGGATGATGATGAGAAAATATGATTCTCGTCGTCAAAAAGTCTTGGCCGGGTGGGCTCACGTAGCCAAACGAATGTGTTGTAGCGACGGTAATTCTTAAGTCGTACGTCTCGCTCTGATACGACCACATTCCTTTGACGGAGACGGAATCGAGGCATTTTATCTTCTCTCGTACTTCACCACTTCTACACGACGATGATCATTTATATGTGTTTTTTTTATATTGCTAAACTTCCATTTACCCTCAATATTGTTCTTTTTTTCCACTTTCTTTAGTATTGTCCTGTCCTGTCTGTAGGAAATTCATATGGTTGTGTAAATTCTACTCGTATACTCCGAACTACAAGGGCTATTTTCTTGGGTTGTGTTCTCATGTATTTTTATTTAATAAAAACTTGACTGCTTTTTTCTACACTTTTTTCTTCTTCTTCTTCTTCTTCTTCTTTCATTATTTTATTTATGGTCAAAAATCAACGCTATAACTCAACGCGTAGATACTGATCCCGTTATAGTGGTCAGCTTACTTAGTCTTTCTTTTATGCACGAGTTAAAATCAATTGAAGAAATGCACTAAAAATTCTAGGCACTATTTACAAATTACAATGTATTTTATTTAAATTTGCAACCATTAAAAATTCATAGCTCAACGCCATTTAATATTTCCCCCTCTTTTTATGCATCTCAGTCATGACTATTGTAATAGCTCTGGCATTCAAGTCAGGGAGAAAATATGTAATGTTGAAGAAGGAGTACGTACAGTAAGTTTTAATATACGGGAAAAAAAATTGAAATTTTTATAATAATTATTCCCCTCCTTGAAAAATTCACTGCACTTCAAGAAAAATCCGTGAAATTCTCTACCTAAAAAACAAGCCTTATTCCTTAACAAATACCCAAGAAAATGTCCAAGCAAAGAAAACCCGTATTAGTATAGGAACGTGGAAAAAGCATCGTACTAAATTATTTTAGCTCACTACTAGCTCACTAAAGTGAATAAATATATAGAACATGGCCAAAGTGTATTTTAGCATCCCCGGAAAAACCCTCTCCTTACTCAAGAAGATTGAAAGGGAGAAAGGAGTGAAAGTATGTACCTTGGGAAATGTGGCATTTCTCTCTGTCTTTGTATTCCGTTTATATTTTTGGAGAAAGGAGAAAACACACGGTATATGAATGTAGAGGTGCGTAGTAGTAGAGGATTTCCAAGAAAAAACTTTAACACTTTTTCCCCCTTTTAACTGTTAACTATTCTCAAAGGAAAGCTCCTCATGGGCTGATCTGACACTGACACTGACAAACACCAGACTGACAGGAGTATCATTTCATTAGATCCTTCCTCTCTCTCTCTCTCTCTCTCTCTCTCTCTCTTGCTCCTCAGCTAACATTTCCACCTATAACATACGAGTCTTTATTTAATACATTATTAACATGAGCATTTTCCTCTGATAGAAACCAAAGAAATACATATATATTTGCTCATAAGACAAATCCCATGGAATACATATAGGAATAAGAGTGAGAGAGAGAGAGAGAGGAAAACCTTTAGAGGTGTAAGCTTTAAAGATAATAGAATTAATGGGATTCGTATATTTTATCGGCTTGTAACCAGTCCAGAGGAGATTTGTTCCCTTTGAAGGGAGTGTAGTAGCATTGTGAGTGAGCAAGAGAGAAACATTAGTTCACTAATGAGTCTCAAATATCCAGTTAAATTATATATGGGCCATAGCAAAAAGGCAACAAGGGAAGGAAAGCTACAAGGGGAGATAAAAACACATGGGTAAATCCTTTGTATGGCTCATAATCAGTCACATTAGAGGACTCTGATAAAAATTACTATCAATTTTTCCTCTCTCTCTCTCTCTCTCTCTCTCTCTCCCTATTATAACATTATCATGGACATTTTCCCTATAGTTTCCCTCCTACTATTATACTTGTATAGTCCCATGTAAATCCTACCCTGTCTATATACATAAATTTACACACATTTTCATTTGTACTTTATAAATAAGAGTGCTCACCAAAGAAACGCATTTACCACTCCACTCCACTACAGAAGAAGAAGAAAAAAAAGAAAAAATCCAAAAGGAAAACAATAATTGCTCGAGTGTTTACTCTCCTGGCGGCAGTATTTCTTCTAACCTTCTTCCTATAATCCCTCCCAAGACGAAAGAATATTCAAGAAGCTTAACCATTATGTATTGTTATATTGATCAATCTACTACAAATAGTATTGATCTTTTAGCCTATATCCTCCTTTAAGTATCCTCAGGCATAAAATATCCATGTAATTTCCTTCAAATATGTCACCAGCTGTTACCAACAACGTAAGATAACATTTCTTCACGAGACGTGCTAAAAGCAAAGCACATAATTATAAAAAAAAGTGGTGAATTTTCTTGGAAGGATTTTGGAGGAAATGCAAAAGTGCTAAAAGAGTGATATTTCCTTGACCTATGTATGCATACTACATGTAATGTTCACATGACAAATCTATATGTGATTTTCTAGTATATATTGTGTAGAGTTGAACGAGTACGTTTAAAGTTGGAATAATCCAGAATATTCAATAGAGATTTATCTCTTATTGGTTATTAGATATTGGATGGGATTTATGCTTAGAATAATCATCCTATTCAAGGAAATTAAAGGTGATAAGGAGGAAACATGTTTACATTTGCTTTTATCACTCATTGTTAGTCAGTCTGTCTCTTTGTACTGAGAGCTACACTTGGCGTCAGCCTCTGTCTCAATTATCCTCTTACGTGTTTTGTAGAGATAGTTTTAGTAGAACTCTACCAAATCCAATCTAGGGTGTCATTCAATCTCGAAAGAGAGATTATATAGTGGAATATTGTATATGTATTGTGTATTGTATATAGGGGGGAAACAATTATTGGAACTATTGTCATTATAACTATGTTCCATACTTTATAATGGAGTACCCTATGAACTATTGAGGCTCCTATTGGAAGTGAATAAGGAAAATGGAATTACATGGTTTTAAATGGTTTACAACAAGTACTTTCCAATTAATTGATTTCTACTCTTCTAGCAGAGCAGTCCAGTCCTATCTCAAGTACGTGGTAATTATATTGTGAAGAGGATAGGATTTTGCTTAACCTGTCCCATTTCAATTTACAACTGCACCCATGCAATTTTTTATGTACAGAATAACACTGGTACGAAAATAACATGTAATATAAAGGATTTTAGCATGGACATAAAGCGAGAGAGGAGAATCCCGTCCAATCAGTCCAATTTACAATTTTAGTGGGACTATGGTCATCCCTCCAAAAGCATTAGGATTAATTTTGTTCATTTTACCACTGAAGCTTGTAGGGAATTTTATTGCTGACCAAGCCTCTCAACAAATTAGCTTTGTTTACATGTACCAATGTGTTTCCAACTTATAGGGAAATAATCCCCTTTAGCATTTTAGTAGTTTAATCTCTTTAGAATACAATGCCTTTTTAGTGTATAAATTCCTAGAAATAGTAGCACTTTTGTTTGCTCTCTTTTTCCTCCTCACTTACTCATGAGCTTATGGGCTCTAAAATAAAAAGGTGCAATTTCTCTCTCTCTCTCTCTCTCTCTCTCTCACATGTGAATGTTTTAGTCATGCCTGTTGTAAAAGTCAGATGACATTGACATGTGATTTAATAGCTTTTAGTTGTATAGGAATGGACCAAGATTTTAGCACAGCTTGGTTTTTTCGTACTATGGCAAGAAATGAGTGGATTGAAAAAGCATTGGAAATATTCACCAGCTAGAAGATACGAGTTGAAGGGAGGCAGCCACCCAAAACGGCCAAGATGAGAACCGTGAGGGTGAGGCTTTAAGCCAGAAGATTCACAGATGGCGGAGCTAGCTCGAGTTTTCTAGTGGGAACTTAAATTCCAATGAAATGTAACAAGTATTTTGTTACACTAAAATTATTGCTAAAAAATCCATGCTTATTATTTGGAATTTTCGTACGTAGTGTGAAGTGGCACTATTTTTCAAGTGACTTATGGGAGTAGTTTTGTCGAGACAAATCATTCCAGTCCTATATTGGAGGATACATTAATAAAGGCAAGGATACAATATTGCACACATATATAATTACTGCCACGGAGAAAGTAAAACTTATTGTGGTCTTGAGACATGGAAGATTTAAGTAGATAATTCCTTTGGAAACAAACACTATTTAATATGCATTTCTATGTAAATTTTATACAATTTACGAACAAATAACTAATTTTCAAGTAACCCAAGGAGAGAGTGAAACTTTTCACGTGGCTATTATATGCATATAATTTCCCTTGAAATTCCAAGGATTGAATTATTTCCTGCCACCTCACTCCAGAAAATCCATGGAGAGCTTGAATGTTTTACTGTAGTAATTAATGGGAAGTTATGTTCTCCTATAGTTATTATGTTATGGGAAACTGTGTAGGAAAAGTTGGTAGCTAATCATAAATTACGTATTAAATTATAGGCTCATCCTTATTTCAAGACACCCACGGAAATTGTTACGCTCTCTTATTACTTACATGTGTGTGTGTGTGTGGGCTTTATTTATTTGTGGCCATATAGGAAAATCTAATAGTAAATGTGCATATTTTGGAAATGAATTAAGAGTACATATTTGCATTTGTCCATTAACAAATCCGATGTGATAATCTCTTGGGGATAATTTCTTACTTCCAAATATATCCATGCTATTTCTTACAACATGCAGTAAGTGCTGCGCCTGAGTTAAGATTTTGCTATTTAAATACATTCCTTACTTGAATTTCGAATTGGTTGGAAATGACATATTCAAATGGAAATACATTTCCGTTCAGACTTGTGGAAATTGCATTGGCTCTGAGTATGTATTGGTTGACACAAGCGAGAATTATATAATTATCAACGTTGTGCGACCACAACGAAACTCAGCATAACATTCCCCTTGATTGCTGACGTGAGAAATTAAATGAGATTTTCCTCATTTGTTTATTTAGCAACATTATTATATAAATATACGTATGAAAAGCATTAGCGTAATATTTATAGTGCTAAAATTTATCATATCGTCGGGTAAAGTCCAAAAGGCGCTATAATTTTCGTAACGTTATGGGAAAAACAAAATTATAGCGCCTTTT
>JAQFXU010000211.1:0-72446 GCA_034693705.1 Spatulosminthurus flaviceps | reverse complement strand
AATAAATTCCAAAAAACTATTAACAATGTAACCAATAAAATGTGTTCAACTTCAACGCCAGTTACAATTTTATGTTTTGATCATAGAGCTCGTCGGCTCTAATTCGTCAATCCCAGGTGTAATAGTCCTTGACTCTAAGCATCCAACAAGCACGACTTTAAGTCTAATTCACATGGATGCAATAGGTCTCTGGAACGGTCGCGTGTGCGCGGTCGCTACTTTTTTGCCAAATACTTATTGTTTTGGTACTTATTACTGTCGGCGAAGTTATGAAAATCACCATTAAATGATTGATTTTCAACATCGCATTACAATTTGGACTTGGACCCACTATTGTCACATGTTTAAAACGTAAACTTACATTAATGAGAATGGAATCTAGATGCGATTCATCTTGCAATTCTCGACCAATCACAGATTCTAAAAATTTTACTACAGTAAAAACTCTTTAAGACGGTCTCTCGTGGGGATCAGTATTTTGGCCGTCTTATCGTTTGACCATCTTACCGATAAACCGGTCAAGACCCTCTTACGTATTACTTGAAGTCATTGAAGAAAGACTTCAAGCATTATAATCTAATAAACTTCCTGTAGGTACGACAGTACCCGGAATCCTAATGCTATCAATAGGAATAGCTCATTCGTTCAAAAATCGTTTGAAATCTCCGATAATACGTTTAAATTTTAACTGCGAGAAGTGCGAGAGGGTGGACACGTCCGTTATTGGAAGCAGGACCGTCTTATGTAACTGCATTTGCATAGGCAGGTGTGCTGTGCTACAGGGACCGCTAAATCAGACCGTCTTATCGAAAAACCGTCATAAGGGATAACCGGCTTAAGGGGGGGTCTCCTTAATGCTAAGTATAGGAGGTTTTGCTGGGAATGTGTAATTTGACCGTAATAAAGGAAAACCGTCTTAAGCGGGGGCCGTCTTAGAGAGTTTTTACTGTATATCGCCATCTCAGCACATGTCGCAACATGGTTGCATCGGATCATAATGTAAATTAGCTTTAACATTGCATATGCGAATTATTCACTATACACTTATTTAGGGCAGGCTCCCTAGTAAAATACCCTTGTCCATTTGTCCGTACGTCCGTAAATCCGTCCATCCCGCTACACGATAAATAAAAACATACATGACCGATTCAATTCAATTCAATTCATGACTTTATTAAAGTGTTATTTCCAGACCGATTTGGTACAAAATCTTGCTGAACATTGCTGTTATGTCAAGAGCTCGTATGAGTTTGTTAATTTGTCCGCGGGTTCGTGCGTAAAGATAGACGACCAAAAAACTAAGTTATTTGTTTTCTTCTAAGCTACTCATTCAAGCCCAATTAAACCTTTTACACACATATAACATATTAAAATTGATATGCTAAAAAATCACAGTTGAAATTGATTCAGTAGTTTTTGATTTCAAAAATTAAAATATGTACAAAATTAATTTGTGGATTTCGAAGCATGTATAAGACATTATTTTGGTTGAAATTTTTTTGGTACCTTTTTGGTTCAACATTTCATACACTAAGGCCGAACAGAGAAACGGCAGTAGCTGAACCCGCCCTACGCAAAGAGCCTTAAATTATCGCGAAGCGATGATTTTTTACCTACAAGAGACGTCATCTCACATTTATTCAAACACGATGATTTAAATGCCAATGTATTGAAGAGAACAAGTATAGAGCAATGAAATCCATAAAAAATATAAATTACGTGAGACCGTGAGTCAAATAGCAAAAAAGCTAACACACAGTAACGGATAGAGTCCTCGAGCCAGAATGATGGCCCCTTAGAAAGATGGAGTCGCTCATAGATATCATTAAATTTTGTGTGGGAGCTGAACTAATAAAGGCAAAGATGGTTGAAAACTCTCAGATCTTGACTATACGTACAGGTTGGAGTATATGCCTCACTATTCATTCATTCATTTTTATTATTGAATCAATAATAATAATAATAATAATGAGCGTCATTGTTCATATTGTATTTCAACATTAAATTTTTTGAAGAAGCAGCCGTGATAATTATTTCGCACCCAGAAAAAAAATTACTCAGGTAGGGAAAACATCCGGGGAAAAGCCATTGCTTTGAGAGTGCCGACTGTATCACTGTGGACTTGTGTATAAATTCGCCTAGCAGTAGACGCAGGTAGTAGCAAGAGCAACCATACAAGGGGCAGACTCCCATAAAGAATTGTTATATCTACCAACTCATAACTTGTTGCGTTAAATTATGCATAATGTGTCGTTAAGCTGGAAATACATAGACTGCAACAGGGGCAGAGCACTAAGGTAAAAAGGTGATTTTTCCCTTTTTTCCCGAAAAATCTTCCTTTGAGTAAACAAATAATACCCTTTTTTAAATACACAAAATAATATCCGAAAAGGTCAGGCAAGAAGCATCTGGGCCATGGTGTGAAAATTACCAAGCATCAGCCCATCACCGTCAGGGTCAATCCCTATTTTTCGGCTTAAAAAGAGAGAATTAATAGAAATCCAAGGGGTAAGGGAAAAAAGGGTTTTGCTCACAGGATTTTCAAAGCAATCACTTTTTCTCTAATACTTGCGAGTTTCCAAGCACTCGCGTATTACATACAAGTTTATAGATGATTGCTAGGATGAAGCGAGCCTCCGCACGCGACAGCCTCGTATCGTATAAACACAGAGAGAGAGAGAGAGAGACATGCAAGTTGTATATAAAATGTGCGTAAGTGTCCTGTCGTTGTTTTCTTCTTTACCTTTCCCTTTTTTTCCGAGGGATTTCATAATAACATCCTCTCTTTGTACACCTTTACCATTGTACTCCCCTTGTTATCTTGATCAGCTAAGGAAGCTTTTTTGAAGGCTAAGAAGAACGTTTTCCTAAATGCATTCTTCTCCTCCACAACAGTTGCTTCTTGCAAACTAACATGATTATATGCAGAAAAATTGTTTGAATATAAAAAGTTTGCACACATATGTAAAAGTTGTAGCAATTTCCTCTCCGACATTACCCAACTGAACTCTATCTATGTATTTCCAGGCTTTTTTCTCGCAACTATATATTCTTGAGAAATGTGATTCGGTCAGTAATTCCCTCCTGCTGGGTTTTTATTGCTCCACACTCATATGCCTTCATATACTTTGGCTCTGCTCTATAGCTATCCATCTTCTATTCTATACCCCCTTGCATGACTTAAAGGTCAGCATAGAATTTCCTTTTTTTTTCATCCCTTTTGCAATAATAATTCTACAACAGACAAGTTTGTTCCTTTGACTAAATAAAATTTTCTTACTGTGTTTCATTAAGTTTTAAAATTGAAAAACCCTCGAGTTTGAAACATTTTTTTGGGAGAAATTCACGCTCCTATGATTTCTCAATGTTTACATCTCGTGTGAACAGGGGGAGATATACTTTTGTTGTAAAAGGTGGAAAAAAAAATCAAGACAAGATACATAATTAAACGAGGTGATAAGCTTTGATCTGAACAAACCATAGGTTTAGATGAGAAGGAACAATACAGAGTGAAAGAAATAGTATCAAGGGGAGGATTATTGAAAGAAAGAATAGAATTTTCAAGAGGCAGGAGTTATACATGTATGGAGTCATATAAGGTAAGCAATTTCCATATAGTAACAATATAGTTGTAAACTGCAATGCAATTGTATGAGTATCTACATAGCATTACATATTATTAGAGGAGGAAAGTACGGGATAATATAAAGAAGTCGTGTTATAGAGCTGCACGTAATTTTTTTTTTTTTTTAGTATCACCACTCCAGAGTTATGATGACTAACATGGGACAAGGTACATCTACATAGACATGAGAACAGGTCTTAAATTACATACCTACCAAGAAGTGCAGTAGTGTGGCTAACTTGAAGAGGTAACAACAAGGAGCACATGGTAATGATAATAATGCAAACGCGTCTCACTCCTAACTATCAAACCAGTTACTTAACCACTGACGCTCCTGCACCAAGAAAAGCTCTACTTTTATACTCATCCCTGTGCCTTGCTTTTCGGTTGACTGACTCAAATGCTCCGTCTCTCTCTCTCTCTCTCTCTGGCTCTCTTCGTCAGCTCAACTATATAGCTGACTCAGATTTTAACCACGATTTTTACCTGTCGGAAAAAAAAGTTGACGCTGCACACTTTATACTATCTTTGTACCCCGCACAATGAAAGTCACAGTCCAGTAACCAAAAGTCCATGAAAATTTCCCACATATCCCTCAACCCATTGTGTACTTATAGATAATTCGAATAAATTTCACTTTTTTTAAACCATGTCTGGCCACTAGCATGTCATATGGGCTTGATTCTCCGCTCTCCTGCAAAAATTTCCCCCTATAATATTTTACTGTGTATGGGTATCTCATAAGAGGTTGGAGCCACTTGCTTGGATAACTATATATATTTTATTGTGATCAGTCATACGGACATATGTTCGTCATCGGAGCAGGTAAATGGACTTGCGTATATTTACACCCTCGCAGAGCACACTCCGAATTACAGGAAAAATAACACCCTCCATAAAAGAATCAAGGTTGGGAGTTTTTATGATTTCTTTTCGTATATGTACATATATATGTTCAGGCTGCCCCTGTCAGTATCTATAAATTTTCTGTATGTATAGGGACATACATGTGATATGTGATTGTGTGAAACATTACTAATTTTTAAAGGTGGGCATGTACACACACACACACACACACACACACACACACACACACACACTACACGGACACACAGGAAACTTTCAAAGTGAAGGGTTGGATTTAAATGTAACGTATGTCAGAGTTTAAAAAACCTTTGACAGATTTAAACCTCTGGTAAGTTGGATTCTGATGGTTCGTGGTAGCTTTATATTGTAACTTCTAATTAGCAGAAGATGTGTTTTGATTAAAATTTGAAGAGAGGAAGGAGGGAAAATACTGAGAATATGTACCGAGAACTTGACTTTATAATTTACTTGGTTTATATTGCTCAAGTCTTCAAGGTTGAATAGGAGAAAGAAGCCCCGAGAATTTTCGATGCGCATGCATAGTTTTTTAAACAGAAAGGCTTTGACATTTCCTGAGCACTATTAGTATCTGTACCAGTACTACAGTAGTGTATTATAGGTTGTAGTACAATGTTGCAGGATTACAAAAAAAAAGGGCTAGAGGCGGTTAAGCAAGTCGTCTGACAGAGGATCGGTTGGTGTCCTGCAGCGTTTGGATTTGTGATGCAATTCGCAATAATTGTTGTGTCGCGTGCCATGGGAAAAGACGTATCGTCGGTTCAAATGAGTTGAGTGAATGACAATACCACTACTGCTTGCATAGTATACTTTTACAACGTATAGCTATATAGATGTAATATAACAAACAACAAGTAGCTGTTTTTTTGTCAGCCTTATTTCAAGTCTTCAACTGACGACGATGAGATTCTCCTTTACTTATAGGGATGGCAGCCCTCCTCTCTTGTACGTCTCCTCGATTTATACATCTCTCCTCACTATATGTATATATTCTTCCACTTATTTTTATTTCCAGATTTTTTTTCTGGGTTCTCAGAAAAGTAACTTTATACTCACCTAATAATCGAGCCTCGAACAACTCAGTCAGTGGCAGTGCAGTAATAATGATGAACTACAGATATTATGTGGAGGGATTGAGAGATAAGTTAAAACGTACGGGGTGGAAAGTCGTAAAAAATATATCATTTTTTTCTCCATATGAAAAATCCTTTTTTGACCGTCTTTATTTAGAGACATATGGGGATGAGGCTAGGAGGAGAGGGAAAGGAAAAAAAAACAATGTCATAATCCTTGGATTAGCTTTGCCCTAGGAATATATCTACTCTTGACTGATTTTGATTTTGTTATTATTTGTCCGATGCAAGTTTTTTCTACACTCTAACCGTACAAGCAAGCATTATATGTATATAAAATCTGATTGTAGAACATATAAGTTGGGGGAAAAAATGGTAAAATGCACCACGAGATTAGTAATTAAGGTAACGCTTGGAGAAGCTTGTCCATGTGTTGTTGGTCGGGGGGGTTTTTACTACCAGCTCATACTAAACTGCTTCAGTATATTTACGGGCATGTTAAGTATTAGTAGTAGTAGGATTTCTACACATGGAGCATATGTCTCTCAATACGTATTATTGCTTGTAAAAGATACTACTTTGCTCTGCGGGACGAGCGTATAGCCTAAGATACACGTATGTACTCAATTATCTCTACTATATAACGTACAATTTCAAGCATATGTGGAGGGTTTTACATGTAAATGCATATATGTCATATGTACAATAAGATGTAACATATGTAAGGTATGCAGAGGAACTATAGGAGTATTATGACTACAGTATTGTAGAAGAACCGGTAGTCAAGTATAAGTGTAAGGAAGAATTAGGATAGTCAAGTAAAGAGTATGAGCCTGCCTGTACGCCTATAGGGATAAAGTGTACACGGACAGCATGATAAGTTGCTATTTTGTAGAAAGAGGACCATATGTACAGTATGTAGTGAAAGTAATGGAGGTCGGTTGTGAAAAGAAGAAACTTACATGTGTGTGTGTGTGTGTGTGTGTGTGTGTGTTTACAGGTACAGTGAGTTGTACAAAGTACGTGAGGACGAAGCATATAGAATAGTGGAGATGATGCATGGAAATTCTAGTTATATTACATATAGGAAGATTGGGACGCCGAAGGACCCAACTTGAAACCGACCAAGCATTATTGAAGAGGGGCACGCGTAATATGTGCCGAGTCGCGTGGACTTGGACTTGGAAACCTCACCCCTGCTGCATTTCATTTCCCATCAGAGTACCCACTTCCAGCCCTCCCGCCAAACACTTTCATTATAAAGGTACCGAAAAACCCCAACCTGGATCAGTGTCCGAGACGACAAGGTCGGAGAAGCTACTCGTTCTTACACAGCAGAGCAGTCCTACTTACTACCTTTTCCTCCCAAAATACTTACAAGTTCAACCACAACTGTAAACACAGACTATACACGCAACTTCATAGGACAGAGCGGAAGCTCCTACTTAAATCCCTACAACATATACGCTACCTCATTTATACACAACTGAATCGCAAACCAAAGCTCTACGTTATTTTTTTTACGTGCATAGAACCAACTCACACACGAAAAAAAAACTGAACTCTACTCTAGAATTAAAATACAAAAGGCAAAAAAAAATCAGATCAAATTTTCGAAAATAAATACGACGATCAGCGAGAGAGAGAGAGAGAAAAAAAAAACGTGCGTACATATATCAATACTTGAAATCATCGACCTACATAGTACATAGTAAAAAGAACCAGCGATCTTCCTATATATAATCATTGTTGTTCACAGACCAAATCATAGTTTGGTGAGTTTTTCTCCCTTCCGTATACGTACCATCATCATCATCATTTTGTAAAGCAGGAGAAAGAGAAGAAGAAGAAACCTTTTTTTTTCTAGAAAGGAAATAAACAATTCTGAGACTTGCTCTCCTACCAGACAAAATAAAGTGTGCTCTTCTTCCCTTGACATTTGGTACACGTGTGTGTAGTCGAGAAAAATATTAAGTTCAAGTCATCAGTCCTGTCCTAAAGGATACATATATTGGAAAGAGAAAAAAACTCTCTCTCGTATCGTATGTATCAAAAGAATTCGTCCATTGTCCAACGTGCTTATGAATATCACCAGAGTTAACATTATTCAATCATGTATAATTAATCGCAACGGTGTAGTAGCATTTATCAGAGAAAGAGAGAGAGAGAGAGCAATCGATAACTCACGGATTTAACCAAATCACTTTGGTAATTTGTGTGATAAGCCCTTATAGAAGCCATCTCCATTGACATTAGAGAACAGTGTTTTTACTGGATCAAATCCCAACTTCGTTCATTCAACTTCAACACACCTAATCAACGGAAGGTTCTCAACTCAGATTATTATTACTAATAATAATCATCATCATCAACCTGTTCCAGCGGATTTTTTTTCTTAAGAGTTATATATCTCCGCCAAAAAAAAAATCTTCACAAATGTTTGACATCATGGCGACATTTGGAAATCCTTCCATCACGATGTCACCAACCTCCTCAACCCTATCTCAGCCCGACTCACCCATGTCAGACGTAACTCCCGGAAAGAATGATGAGATGAGCCAGTCCGGTCAAACAGATCTATTTGGATCGAGGTGCAAGCGGAAAATTAATTTTACCCAACTGGGCATTCCTGGACATGGGAAGGGACATCAACCTGCCACCGTAGCAAGGAGAAATGCCCGGGAAAGAAATCGTGTGAAACAAGTAAGGAAACTCTTTTGTTACTTGTTTGAATTTTTGGTTGAATTTCTCATTTGAATTTTTCAAGTAGTTAGTAGCTTTTTTAAAATAATTTTATTCCCTGAGATTTATAGTGTGTTGAAGATGATTTAGCTGTAGACTTGAAATGTTTTATAGAAATTATTTTTTATGCGTCAAGCATTAGTACACACACTCAGACAAGAGATAAAAATGTAGGGTATATATTTGTATACATTATTAAACCTTGAGGAAGTGAGGATTACAGAACCCTGGGGACTTTTGATACGATTTTTCACACCAACACAGATGATTATCCAATATAAAAAGCTCAAATCCATGTCCACACACAATTTTGGACTTGAGGCAGGAAGCCAGGACAAGTACTCATTAAAATTTGCCCTTTGACATCATAAATCTAGAGGAAAATTTTTAAATGGGTGGATCAATGGTCGAGAGGGTCTATGCCTTTGACTCCGTTCCAAAAACTACCCTTTACAATTCCTTCTGCTTTTTCCTAGAAGCTTTTTTTTGAGAGACAGGGAGCTACATATTTGGATATAAATAAAACTTTTGAGTGCTTCAATGAAGAAAGGCATTAAATACATTAGGACGTACATATTATTTGGTTGTTGTCCCTTCATGAAAAAGGAAGAGATCATAAACAATTTTGATTGGAAATCTTTTAAAAATAGCTGGTAGCTATATTCTATCACTAAGCAGGTAGATATATCAAAAGGTATATTGCTGAGATATTTTCAAGTTTCTATTTTTTGATCCGAATGATTATTATTTACACCCTCTATTTTTTTTTTTTACATACAACCTTTTCATACTTACGTAACCAGCACATTTTCATATGAGAAGGCATCCTCCGAAAGAGGCTAGTAGAGGGTTTTTTTTTACATATGCTCCAAAGGCACTCGAAATACTTTCCAAATCTAGGAACGCTCATGTGTACATACATAATATGCATATGCACGTCGCGCTTCAAACGCGCTTCTCCCATACGAATTCATATGTATGGTTTTACAGAGACTGGCAATCTATAAGGTGGCACGAGAATTATTATATGAGGAAAAGACAAGGAAGTATGAACAACGTGGTAAATTTCATATATATGCACCCTAATATAGTGCGTTCAGTTATATAGTGGATTATATATATGGACCTATAGGGTTTTCACATACAAGTACTTGATGAACCTTAGGTGTTAAATAATAGGTTGGAGTAGTGGTCTGTACGATAAAATCATGGAGCCACTTAAATAGGAACTTCATCAACACTTTAAGCTTGAGCACAAACATACAGATCACTTTTTGGGATTCCAAACCCCTACACTGCATGGGCATGTACATAGTACATACATATAGTATAATTTCTGATAAAACATAATTCGTTGATTCATGTTTCCCTCATCTCCATGTGTCTGAAAATATAGCTGATAAAAATGGGAAATGGGCTATTCCTCAATATTCTAACAATCTCCCTATCTCATGTGATATTCTTTCATTTTTTTTGTTTACTCAGCATTATTCTATGGCAGAGCAGATACATGCCAGAAACGTGAGTTTTTACTGCTCTGGTTCCAGATTTTTTTTGTCATGGTAGACTCTATAAGACTTTGTAAGGGTGTAAGTTTATATGTATATATTTAGATAAACAATTAAATTCAGGTGTTCCTACATATTTACATGCAGAGATAATTTAATGGGACTTACTCAAAATGTCATACTATCAACATAGTTGTGTCAGATAAGGTCTTCAAGAGTGTCGCCATACATTACAAAGCCATTTGATATTTGTATAGTAGAGAGAGAGAGAGAGAGAGGGAGAGTTGTCCATCAAATTCTAAACACATGACGCTTTAAATAATAAAAAATTCATAAAATTGATCAATCTATTATATATTCAGAGCTATAAAGAGGCTGTAGAGATTTTGTGTTTGGTTTTCCCCCAAAATAGATTTTTTGAAGCTAAAGGTCCTCTTACATATTGGCATATACACTCTAGATAAAAATTAATGGGCTAGTCAAGCTAAAAGAGCAAGGGTTTTGTTTGACTCATAAGAGATAAGTTGGGAAAGCTTTGTTTACCCCGCAACAAGCCCCTACATTGGCTATGGTTTCAGCGCGTGCCACTACAATGCTTTTGCAATATCATTCATGTACCTGGGAAATACGGAACATGGAGAGATACGTGGCTGATAGTTTGTTGCCAGAGAGAGAATCTTCAAATATTTTCAACACTCACTACATATACCATTTTTCCCCAATAGTGACAAGGAGCATTTAAAGTGTGCTTACTTTTACGGTAAAATTTACTCACTTTTTGTGTTTTTTTATTTATGCTGGCTTGATGCTGGCTGGGATAAGGAACGTTATAAAGGCGTATCATATATGCCATAAGATGGGTGCGTGTGTGGCTCATGTGCATGTGCCATCATCCGATTTGTATGGTGACGTTTGACGTCAACAACAATAAACTTGTCAGTGATGAAATCAGATCGAGGAATAATTGACTGTTATAGAGAATTGAGAAGTTTTATCTAAAAATAATGAAATAATGATGGGAGATAATAAAATAATAATTTTGTTTGGTTTGTGTTTTTGCATTAGGTTAATAATGGATTTGCTGCATTGAAGCAACATATTCCTTTGGGTCATCGGTCGAAAAAAATGTCCAAGGTTGAGACGCTCAAATGTGCTGTGGAGTACATTAAAAACCTGCAAGGTCTGTTGGATACAGACGGAAGCACAAGTCGTTCAAACCATGAGTCAGCCTTTCAACAACTTTTACCACCAAAGTTTGAGCTGAACAGCAGTGGTTCCCATACAAACTACAATCAACTGTCTCCAACGTCCAGCGGTGATCCCTCATCACCCTCCTATGCCTCCGAAGGATCCTACGTTACCTCCACTGCCATTTCCTATGACTGCGAAAATTACGAGCCTGTCAGTCCTGAAGATGAAGAGCTCTTAGATGCAATCTCTTGGTGGCAGCAATCATAGATCAGCCCCACACATAAATTCTCATATACATCCCATTGCAATTATCAGGTAGATTTTTTTTATCATGCACTTTCCTTAAATCCTTCAATTCATTTGCTTAGACATGCACCGAACTTGTTTCCGGTTTTTTTTCCAATGAAAAAACAACACGCCAACTTAAGTACCTCCTTATACCATTGGTTGCTACACACACACACACACAATTACATATAAATTTAACGACAATAGGATTTAATGCGCTGGATCCCAATGTACATTGCATTGCATTGGAAAAAATTCCTTCTCCATCGATATCCGACTTTTGTCGTACGTTATATGTACAGCACTATACTCATACTATTCCTCAAAGTTGCTCAATTGTTCTTTGGCCATATCAAATTACAATATAAGGGAGGATTCCCCAAAAGTTGAATGGCTACACAGCTGTGGTGGTAATGGAAATTAGTTGGATTTTAGCTGCACACCCACCAGATTTCCCTGTTCTTGAGACAGTTACTTCATTTCTCTTAAGAAAGTTTTAAAATCTTGCCTGCGTGCAAATAATCATTATTTATGGGCTCTCCTCCAGCCTTTCATCCCTAAAGACAGACGTACTCGTACAAGTACTTCAAGTCCTCCTTCCTTGGGGACTTTAAAGAGGATTTTCTCTTTCCGTTCATTCAGCCAAATATGTATGCATCCATAGTCAAGGGTCTGGCAGTGGCTGAACCTCGTATGGGAAATCCTAAGCTAGAAAAGAGGGACTTTTAGTGTGCCCGTAGCGTATTTTTTTTAGTATGCACTTCCATAAGGCCTTAGTCCTATGTAGGGGTAAAAGCCTGTTCGCTCGGACAGTGTTTGCAAGACATAATGTTTAGGAAGCATGAGATTTTGGACCCATGTGACAACGTAAGTATGGAGATAGTGAGAGAAAAACGGAGTGAAAAACTTTAGCTGGAAAATATTTAGTAGTAAAGAGTCATAAGGGAAACTACATGAGGACTCCATGTTCCTTCAATGAATTACCCACCCTTGGGTAATGTGGTTCATATGGAAGTTTGGTTAAAAACTCATCGTATTTCCTATGTCTGCTTCACAGCTAGTGAGTGAGTGTGTGTGTGTGTGTGTGTGTGTGTGTGTAGAGTTACAAGAGGAAAAACTCCATTAAAAGAAACCGTGGAGAAACGGGATATGTACTAACGGCTTAGGATTACCAGTCTGTTGCTGGTGGGTAGGTGCTTTACTGTATCCTTACACGTTCCACTGCCATAGTATTGGAACCAGTGAAATGCAAGATCCTAAGAGCCTATACCTAAATACCTAGGCAACGCTGGAAGGCTCCTTGTGAATAGAGAAGGAGAGAGAGAGAGAGAGAAATTGAGGGGGGAACCGTCCCGTTCAAATTTTTTTTTGTGAATTGAGTGAAAAACATTGAAGAAGCCCCCCAGTTGTGGCCCCTTCGACTTTTTCATTTCATTCTTCCTATTGAATTTATAGTGTACTCTGTACACTCTCTCTCTCTCTCTCTCTCTCTCTTGCTTTTCGAGACTCATGAGGTTTCATTCTTCCATAGGATTTTGCACTTCTCCCTTTACCGCAATATCCTCATTAATAAGCATGGAGCTACATACTCATTCCATGCATAAGGGAAAAGTCCCACTATTTACATTCAACTTTGCTATGATATGGTTCTAGAGCCCTAGTTAATGTGGAACGCAGGCCAGAGTTAGTCTTTACTAGTGCATACTACCAATATTAGGCTCTCACACTCAAAGGCCCTTACGCTCATATTGCCCATGGTTACTTCTCTGAAGACGATCCGAGCTCCTATACTGTAGCAAAGGTGTGTAACTTAACCATGTAGGATTTTTTTTCCACCTCGGATTTGATTCTGATCATGTACAACGTGCCATTCTATTTTGGCCCTCACCTAAAAAAAAAAATTATACATGTATGTACATACATACTCCAGGACCTTATTCACCACTTCTACTTCACTATATGAGCCGGGCAGGCTATGCATACATGGGTAAAATAGGTATCCATAGAAAATTGCGTCTGCATTACGTATATTTTTGTTGAGAAGCTTTTCTTTGTTTGATTTACTCCGGCGTGCTCCTACTGTTATTCTCACTGAGCATTAAGCTTTTTTGGGATCACAATAATGCAATATGTAGCTCCCTGCCCGCTAACCCACCATTCCATTATGTACAGTCGGAGAAAATAAATCAATAGATTTTAGTCAGTTGAAATTTGTGTGTAGCAACCTTACAGAGAGGGTACAAGTACTTTGGTAAAGTAAATAGACGCTTGGCTGCTTCATAATAGTAGTGCTTCCCAATTTTGCTCCTTCTCTCCGCTTTTAGGATGTTCAGATTGAAAATTTCAATTGAATTTCATTCTCTTTCGAATTTTACAGGGAAAGGATCGTCCTCCAAAACTTGCGTCTTCCATGGAGAGAGTGAAAGAGAGAGAGAGAGAGAGAGAGAGAGAGAGAGACAGAGACGAGGAGCAACAACAAGGATTCATCCAAATCTTACCTTATTGTGTGTGCTCATATACATCCATCCACATTAAATACATACATATAATTACTTTAAATGTAAATATACTACAGATTCATATACAGTGTGCCTTATAACCTGGTTGCCCAAGACTTTCAAAATCCAACCTCCAACAATTTAATAGGGATACAATGCTAAACATGCCATTTACACGCATAATATGTATATAAACATTTATAGCAGACACACACACACACACACACACACACCTGAATCTCAATGATATCACTATCAAGGATGATGATCGGACCAAGAGGAGAGTAAAATAGAAACAAGAGAAGAGAGGGAAAACTTTTTCCTGGCGTGATGACGATCTCGGAAACATCATTATCAGTAGTATCATCTTGTTTATGCTGAAATAGTTTTATTCACACTGTAACTTCTTTGTCAATCTTCTTCCATCCATTCTTATATATTGTAGCACTTTTTTTCTGCAATGTCCTTCAGACCTTAAGGTATCCATTCCCTTTTTCACTACTACTACTACTACTTTACTATTTGTCCATAACATGTATTCCCTTTTTTCACGTTCATCCTATCATTTATATGGATAATGTTTCAAATGTAATTCCCAATGGCTAAGCCTCTTCTCTATTTGTCTTTCTTCTTTCTCTCACCCCTCCTTTGTATAATTGCACAGACACAGACATATAGTAAATTTGTACACACACACACACACAGTCACAGTCACACAGTCACACATATCAACACAAAAAGAAACTCAAGCTTAATTTATTCAATGCATTTATTCACATTCCCTCCGAAACCTAAATAGGAGTCTAAATTATTGCAAAAATCATTTGTTGTTGTCACATCATCGTCGCTATTACATATCTACGTATATACTCGTATTTAAAAAAAAAACGTATCGAATAAAGTTAAGCTTATGCTAGTATAGTATTAGCCTTTATACCTATAAATAGGAAAGTCCATAAAAAACTGGAGAGGTTCGAGAAAGTATCCATAGTACGTATAGATATTATCAATATAGGTAGTAGAGAAAGACAAATGGGAGAGAAAACAAAAATGTACACAAGTGTGAGTGAAGAGAGAGAGAGAGAGATTTGAAGGGAGTTTTTATTCTGCAACTCCACATCAGCTGTGTAAAGATTAAATAAGTACCTTTCATCATCCGTCGAAGGAAAAAAAAATATTATAGAAATAATAATAATACTGTGATTTCAAACATAAGCCTATACTACTATGTACACTCTTGTTGTTGTTTAAGCTAAAGAAGTGCCTTTGTACTCAGCAAACATATATTATGGTGAAAAAAATGGAATTTATTTGTGACAAAACGTCATGGATTTCTTTCGATGCCGTAGCTCTGAAATATCCAACACTTAAATAGGCCTTAGTAATTACATCTATAAATAGATATAATAATAATACATCAAAATATTAAGTAGAATTTCTCAAAATCCATTTCAGTAATACTTAATAATGCTCTCTGTCGACGAATTATATAGGGAAGAAAAACCTAAAATGTATACTCTTCTAATGGAACTATAGGAATTCAAATGTATGAATTCCATTTTTTTCAGCTTTACACTTACATTTTATTGTTGTGAATCCACTGCTTTATCCCATACACTTATACATATATGAATGAACTTTTCCCATTGAATTTTTAGCATTAGACTATGTAGATTCTTGGAGTGAATTTGGAATGTAGTATCACACCTTTTGAATTTATTCACTATATATTTTTAATGTTTACACAATATTAGCTAGAATTAAGTTTCCTCGTAGGAAAGGACTTTCTTCATTTATCATGTTAACAATAATTTGTTTTAATTTGTATATTTACTTTACAGTCTGGAAATTATGACGGTATAGATTACGCTGCTCTACTTACTACGAAATAATAATAATAATTTATTATTTTTAACGGGAAATTATCCATAGTTGTTGTTGTAGCCATATATGATAATAATTTGAAAAAATTGTACAAGAATTTGTGTAAAATGTACATACATTTTCCAAGGACTCGGTCAATTTCCTTCTAGTCACTTCTCTCTGATGAGTGTCATGTAATTACTTATTTTCCCCGCAAGTCCGTGTCCTTTAAAATATTATTTGAGTGTATGACTAGAGAATTATGATGATTTTTTTTTAAATAAAAGAACAAGTTATATCTTTTTATTATGTAGAGGAAAAAATAATTAACTATATAGCTATAAATTAATGGCTTCTACTATTATGTAATCATATGATATGATTGTTGTTGTATATTTTTAAAATGTATAAAAAATACAATAAAAACTGAAACCGAAGAGAAAATTGTTTGTGTTCTTTCTTTCATATTGTACATATATAAAGACAATAAAAATTATTATTTGTAATAATAATCAAGTGAATTCAAAGAATCCCTTCCGTTCCGGCATTATTGCTATACTTATATAAATAAAGTACTCCCAGTTTCTTCTACATTATAGGTTGATTTTTGTACATACACACGTGCGTTCTCTCCGACTTCCACATGCGATCTTTGAGAAGAAAATGTCATGTCATGTCTTTGCGTCATACGCACAACGAGAGAGTACTTGACGACGACTCTCCTTCCAAGACGAACGAACCAACTGGGAACAAAGAAATAATATATTGGTTGAAAACTTTTATAGGTCGCTTGTGTATAGCTGTAGCTATATGTGCATCTGTAAAATCTTCCCTACATATATAATACTCCTCCTCCTCCTCCTTTAAGATTTCTTTCTCCATATACTCTTTGACCGCTCAACCCAAACATTGGGGGAAAAAATTGAGCCAAGGACTTGAATAAAAGGGTCTTTGCATGTAGTAAGAAAAGTGGAGAGATACACATAATAATCTCCGTATAATATTAAATGAAGTCATACATAACTGACTGGTACATCCTCCATTTTGGTAAAGTTAAGGTAACAGGAAGTATAGAAAATTATACATTTAGGCCTTCAAATATATTTATACAAAGTGTGTGTGTGTGTGTGTGTGTGTAGAAATTTGAAATACTTTACTTCCCAAAGAAATAAGGAAAAAATACAAACGGTATGGCACGGATGCTCAATCGGAAATCTCAAGGCATAACAAGAATCTTTCTCTCTCTCTCTCTTTCCTTTGATTATGTAAATTCGCTATTTGAGTATATGTAGTTAGTTACAGCTACAAGTCTACGCACAGAGTTTGTGGTTGGAGTGCTTAAGTGAGGAGGCATTGCGTAAAAACATGCTCAAATAAGAGAAAATAGAGTGACGGTTACAACTTTACTTTCCAATGAGTCTCCTTTGAGGTGGAACGGAATTCCCATTGGGACGGTGCATGTATGTGTTGGGGAAAAATGAGGATTTCATATATCAGAGAATATAATGGTTATAGAAATAGGACTTTTCCTCTTTATTCGAAAAATTATAAATTCAATGTTCTCATTTGCTTTAGGTCTCTCTCTCTCTCTCTCTCTCTCTCTCACTGTCTCCTTCCCCTCGGTCCGTCCGTGGCAATGGCAAGGCACAATTCTTCACGCCTTGAACATTGTACTGGTGTAGTATATTGCTAACATTAAAAATAAAGTATAGAAAAATCTCTATACACTTTAAACATAGACGTATATATATATATACATATATATATATACATATATATATATATGTAGTTATTACAAAATGGGATGGTATTATATTACGCTGTAGATAACAATACGGATAAATCCTCAGCACAAATACTCAATAGTATTTGAACCATCCAAATTACACGTTGCTCCTTTAATCCGCAACGACACTTTTTCTCATGTGTCAACATGTCCATTTATTTCCTATATATATGTACATAATGCATAGGATTTTATAACTTGGAATTAATGCTACAGTCTACAGCTTATCTTCCAACTGGAATAAATGACTCAGGCATTTGTGCACATCTGCAAATGTGAACACTTTTATTATTATAAACGTAATACACGTAGAGATATCCGTCTATTAAAATCTCTTGAATTATTTTGAGGTACTAATTTAATTTTTCCGGGAATATATGTAATACTAATAAAATTATTATTACTGCTCACAAGGTTAAAGTACAAGAAGAACATTTCCAAAATTTCCCCTATAATTTTGAGCAATAATAATTTACTGGGACTTTAAGGTGGTTGAAATCCATTGAGCTTTCTTTGCATTTAATTGTACATGTTTTTAGAATACAGGCAAAAGGGTCTTGAGAGTTGAGTATTTAAGTGCTAATGTTATATCATGTGTTCTCTCCTCTTGCTATGAGGTACACATGTAGAATTAAAGGGGAGGAAATGTAGATTTGAGAAAGATAAGACAAGAGACAGATTCAAGTTCCATGGACCTCCTACGGTCCAGTTTGACACAGAGGCAGCGGGTCGTAGAGCGTAATATTCATATCCCCGACCTGGAAGCTGCTGGCCTACACGTTTTAAACACGGATATTCTTACAAATTTAGCCTTTTTTTTCATGCTCATAATAATTGTGGAGAGAGACTCTGTATAATGGAGGATACATATATATGCAGCTAGAATATATATACGTAGAAGATATTGAACATTGAATTGAGATAACGAAATAAAGAATTACCCGCTTGAAGTGTGCCTTGAAATGAATTTTATAGCTGGAGGGACACACATAGACACACGTGAGCATGTTTAATGCTTTGTTGGTACTATTCTCAACCCTGATGGGTGTAATATTACATTGTGGAGAATAGTACTGTATTCTATATAGTTGCAAGGAAATCTTGAGGAGGATGATTTTGGGGTAAAAACCTGTAGAGCTGTAGTATATAGTAAAAGTCTACATGTGTATATGAGTGGACTGGGCTGGGTGGAATTGTAGTAGTTATTTTTAGGTTGAAACATCCCATTGAAGTTACATATATTATAATATATGAAGCAGTGGAAGGACACGTGCGTGTACATAAGGAAATGTATGCTTTTTTTGACACATGCCCAAACAAAATGAAAATTTAGAATTGAGTTGGTATAATAGGAAAAGCTATGGAACTAACTCCCATGTAGGACTCAAATAATATAACTTTAGCATACTATAACAACACACACACAAACATGCATATATGTGTAATAATTGTAAAAATGATAAAGAGTACACGGGTGTTTTGCTTGCGGAAAAATGTTCATGCTCAGGAGAGTCTCTTTACGAGGAAGAGCGCTACTATACGTAAAAGCACTATGTATTTTATTTAGTAGTAGGAGGTTGAGAATTAAAGTGAATATTATTGGCCGTGTAGTTTTACACTTCATTTCTATCCACGTCAAATATATGAAGAAGCCAGTCATTGAATTTGAGAGTATGAGGTGGAAGTTGCCGCAATGCTCAAAGTTTCACTAATTTTACACATCATTTAACATTTACGAACGTTTCAGTGTATGGTATATAGTGAGTGAGACGCCGGAGAGGAGCGCACTCCCGGGATTCATTGACCATAAAAATGTTTATGGGTATAAGAGAAGTCGTTTGATGAAATGCATCGCTTGTGTGAAGTTCCTTGATTTATTCTCAATATATAGTAGTAGTCTTGCATGATAATGCATATCCCAGTACTTATATTTTCTTCAATAGGGATAAATCTCTATATATTGTATTGTGAGCATTGACAATGTGGGAGAAACTATCCGACGGTTCACTTATCACATTTCCTTGTTCAATCACAATAATTTATCGGTAGAGGTTATACTACAATAAAGCAAGGAGTATCCAAAGAAAAATCCCAGTGAATAGTTACTACACATAGTACAAATATCAACATTTTTATTTCCCTCAATTCCTCTATATCTTCCATTATACCTACTATTATCCCATGGATAAATTTTAGAGTACAATCTCCACGTACTATTTCAATTTACGTAAAAAGCATTGTCGCTCCGTACAAGTCAATACAATCACGGAATTTATCAATATACTTTTCTATAGGGAGAGGTCATTGAAAAAATCCGAATTTCAGAGACGGAAACAATTTAGCTTCCTGTCCAAAAAGTGTATTCAGAGTAACTCAACATTTGGTGTAATAATTTATAGCGTCCATAAGGTTTTATAGAGTCCCAGGGAAATAAGGAAATTTCAAGTGTGAAATTATGACTACAAATGCAGAAGTAATGAGAATAATTTTTATAGTGGATTTTTTATAGCTGGATTTTTGACACTATAGTGTCAAAAATCCAGGTAAATGTCTTATTATCTATATGTGACATTGAACTTGAAATACTTTCGTATACTTGGGTGGACAAGGATGAGATTGTTATTGAAAACATGCCAACCACAAGTTGCTTCTGATATTTGATGGCTAGACACCATTATTTTCAATAATAGTATGGATGGTTTCTCTTACAAAAAGAAGTATAGTTATTATTACTATTGGAGGGTGCTACTATACTACAAGTTTGACAATGATTTTTAAAATTTAAAGCACAGAATTATTGAGGTGGTAGTAAGAAAGAAGAAGGTAGAGCAAAAATAAGGGAGAGGAGGAGAAGCTCTTGGAAGGACAAAAAAAGGACCTTCCCTGCTTTGATCTATATAAACCTTACATATAATCAAGAGACTTGAACAAAAGACGAGACCGTAAGAGCAAATAACAAAGCCAACTACAAATAACTCTAATGACAATACATTGGGAAATAAAGAATGTGGTTAGCTTCTGGAGTCATTTACTCCATGGAAAACTTTTTCAAGGAATAACACTCATCATATTATCTGTACCTCAACCTTCGAACATCCTCTGAGGTTTTGTCAAATATCCCGTCCTGTCCGTGACTATTGGGTTACGTCACATAAGTTATGTCACATTTTTTGAAACTTTCCCAAGGCTTTTTGGATGGTGCACCACGGCCAAGTCTACCACACCACTATACTATACCCTACACAATACACAAGAACTTGTCCATTGGAATTCGAAAAAGCAGTGTGGTTGAGATCGACCTGCAAGTGACCAAAGATCATTGACATACATGTGAATGCAAAAAGTTGCTATAGGAAACTTCTTGAATTATATTTTACCTGTTCAGTTTTTTGAAACCTTGGAAAATTCTATGGTGGCTCGTGGTTTCATTTCCTTTCTTTTAGGACCATTGCATTGTATTGAGGAAAGTAGTATATATATGGATAGGAATGAATGAACTACCAGGCTTTGTCTCTCAATGGACTCACACACTTCACCTTCTTTGAGAAATATATACATTGTCACTATAGTGTCGGGTTGTTGTGAGTGAGCTTACTTCCATGCGAGTTTGCTGGACCATGATACATTTTACTGCGGTTGACAATAAAAATTTAATGAGCACACCGGACCCTCCATTTTTCACAACCTCCGACTAAATTCATAGTGGAAGGTTAATTAGGCCGTGTCATCCATTGACTCCAGTCTAAAGAACCCACGCACTTTTCTATGGACTCCCAAGAGTGAAACCAAAAAAATTGTTTTTTCTAAAAAAACAAAAAAAAATATGTACTCTACCAATTTGGATTTTATTATTTACATATACATTGGGATTCCTATTATTTTTAGGACGGCTTGAGCCCCCTAGTAGTAAAATACACTTGTCCATCAATAGCCACATCAAAAAATACTGAACGATTTCGCTCTAAATTTTTTGTCAACATTACTTAAAATTAGGTCCTTATATCTCGGTTGAGCTAAAATCAATGTTCGTGCATAAAAAATAAAAACTAAAAATTTAAAATATTTTTTTCTCCTTGAAATTTTTTCTGGTTGAAATATACATGCACATATTCAATATATGGTAAAAATCTTTGCCTCGGACTTTTTCAAATAATATCAATATCATATACTAACATGGGACAGTGTAGGTCGACTATAGCGTAGCTGACGCCGCCCTACGCAGAAGCCTTAAATAATCGCGAAACGATGCTTCTTTCCATAATGATAATATCCAACCAGCAGCAGCAGCATAAGCGTAGCATTTTAAGAATCATCGGGGATGCGGAAATGAAATGAAGCTTGTGACTTCCAGCTAAAACTCCCTTGCTTTAAATCTACATACAATTCACTTTCAAAGAACCAATATGTACTATATAAACGATCTATGCACTTCCTTAAGACAAACAGGATTATTTTTTTTCCGTACACGTACCTTGAAATAGAAACCACCATTTTAGCATCATGCCCTTCTGACAATGACATATAAATTCATGAATAAAATGTGATAATAAGCATTAGGATCTACCGGTAGAACCCCGTGATGATGATAATTCATTTCACATATAATATCTATCCAATGACGGCAATAACAATAATTCATGAGTAAAATACTCAAGTATTATATATACTTCATCCATGAGGGAAATAATAAAGTTAATTCTACAGACTTTTCTCAGCATTTTCACTCTGACGTTTTTATTCATTCTGTGTGTAAGCAGCTTTGAGAATAACTTTCTCACTAGTATCATGGTCCACAGTTGAATCTATTCATAAAGGTTAGGGATTCCATGGTTAAGGTTGCCCCAACATAATTCCGTCCACGATTTTTCTTTTGACTGGAAAAACTATCGCCTATGCCCAGTGCACATGCTATAGAAACTAGGTCTCATCATAAGGACATATATATATAAAAAGACCTCATGAGCTTTTACAATATATGAGCTGGTTTTGAAAAGAGGAGGACTCACACTTTTAAAAGTAAAGTCAGACGCGACACAGGTAAGTAAAAATCGATCAATCAGCCTAGACAGTCCGTTGCGGATTTCATATGAAACATAGTTGACAAGCCCGAATATTTGGAATGAGATTTTGGAAAAAGTGTAACATGCTTTTTTCAAAGTAATGAAGTTACTTCTCTTTTCAAATCCATTCCTCCGGAGCGGTACATCAAATCCTCATTCGTCATCTTTGCACTTATATATTTCCAAGGAGCGAATCGAATGGTGTCCACGAGCTCAAGAGATATAAAAGAAAATTCTCCTTATGCATTTCAAGTACCCATTCTCTCTAGTACATAGGACATATTTGGACCTAACTCTCATTCTATGGAGACCACACTATATTAATTTGGAGTTGTACTTGAGCGTATATAATATTGTAATACTTGAATAATTCTATAGATACAGCTACAAAATTCACTTGACTTTTAATGACACACGTATCGGAAACAAACTGACCTACGACTGAAGAAAGAACAGTATACTTTTCAAGAGCTAAGACAGTTACATATTTTGAAGGTTTTATCAATGAGTACTTTTATGACTGGAGTGAATGAAGAGGAAGGAGTAAAATAATCATATACAAACACTTTATTTATTTCCTTAAGGTTCCTATACTTGATATTACTTTTCCCTTTGCTTTGGTTGGAAATAGCTTGCGCTCCTAATGGGAAGGGTAGTATACGCTCATCCTCGGAGGGATGAGAATGAGTTCGATCTTCCTACTATTTCACCATCTTATACGTATCTCTCTGTCTGTAGTAAAAAAAAAAGGAGTAAGCTCATGTATACGGAAAGATCCCCACCAAATAGCTTTCTTACGTGCATTTACAATATGGATACATACTATTACTGCGGAACAGAGCAAGGCATAAAGAGTTGTGATGTTGGAGTTGTTAAAAATATTTAGTGCTCGGTGGGACTATTTGGGAATTTACATGTTAAAAGTCTGGAGGACCACAGAGCTATATACATATAAATACAATAACCCTGTACAAAATGAGCAATGAAAGTAAAGAGAGGTTGGCTGAGGAGGTAACTTTTGTGTACATAATTCCGCCACAGTGCCATATAAATCAACACTTCTTGGTAATCATTCCAGAGACTTCCTGCTGCTTTATGACACTACGAAAAAGTACTACAATTGCCAACAACCAATCTATAACCAGCCAGACGAAACCGACACATTATTATGACCTGTTGTCCATTATTTATTTACGGCTTTTCCCCAACCAGCGGATCCGTAGGAAGTTGGATTTTTACCCAATAATATTTCTTTCTCTCTGACTCGTCCTCTTATTATAACTCTGTCTGTGGAGATATGAGTCTTCGGACGAAACGTAAAGAATAGATGTGTTTGGAGAAGGTTGATTTTTTAATGCCCTGGATTTACCCATGCAAGTTATATGGCTACTGCTACTTTTCCCACTATGTATATACAGTATATAGAATAAAGTCTCCTATATACTCTCTCAAACTATTTACTATATAAAAAAATATACATGGCATTCCTCTATACACAATACACATCAATAGGACTGTATTTACACTTTTGCAACTTACGCATCTGCCTTTTTCATTAAAATGGCTAATGCATATAATCATTTAAAAAGGCTCTCTTGAAGTCTTGAAGGCTTTCATTTTGTATAAATCATCAAAACTTATAAAAAAAATCCAGCTTTGCTAAATAAACCGCCACCAATAAAAATATTTGTATAACTGTTCTTATGAATTACACCTTCCACCTTTTAGTTCATTAGCATATACGGAAAGTTCAAAAGTAAAGTTTAGGTTACGACACTTATTTTTAAGTGACTTGTGTAGATACTTGCTTTTTATACACACATTTATTTATAAGTACATATACATATTATGTATATTAAGCGTATGATTATAGTTGGATAAGAACAATAGAACAACTGTAAATATATACTTAGAGATATTGGATGAAAGTGTGCCGATACTTAGGGAGGAAAGCACATGGAGGAAATGGCTATGCCATATGTAGTAGAGAGGGTGGAAGGTGCAATAAAATATGCCAGTTCCATCATATGCACGGGTTTATAATAAAATGATGCTAAGTTAAGATGAATCATTTCTTTGGAGAGTATGGATTTGCACAGCAGGTTCTCTATTTAAAGGGTCCACAAAACATCAGCTTGTTTATTTTTCAGCCCGAAATGAGTTGTTGATGAGCGAGTAAAATCTTTGATGGGGGTCTGAAAAGAACGTATATAAATATAGAAGCACACAGCAGAGCATTAAAATATGTGAATAGTCTTCAAAGAGTAAGGAAAAGACCTTCCAGAAGAACCTTGATTTTGCAAGGTTTAATTTTTTTTTTTTTTGGAACAATTTTTTTATTTTCTGGAGATAATAATTATTATCATAGCAGAGAAAAAGCAATTAAAAATTCCACAGTAATAGCACATTATATATTATTAGTATTATTATATTGGAACAACAGTTTCAGTCACAACAGACGTCACAGGATAAATATCATTTTCACTCTGGGCATGAGGACCATACTGGAACATTCCATGGAGGAATGGTTTTGAGTATTGGTAGAAAAATACTACGAGTACAATTCCTACGATGACCCAGGTCAGGGAGAATATAAACTGAAATGAGAAGAAAATGTTGACTTTACAAAAATTTTGTTGAACAAAAAATGTTCACATTTATGAATGACTACTTGAGGGATTTTTGAGTTATTTTTACCCAATATTTAAAATTCATGTCAATATCCTCGCACGGGAGAACTTGTCTCAAACAGTGGAGAACCTTGTTCTTGACGAGGGTGGGGGTTGTATTATCCTCATCATTGCATATTGTTGACTGGTGTTTCTGCCTTAGGAGGATACCGAGGATGAAGAAAAAGCAATTTGCCAGGTGCGCAAAGGTCCCCACGCTGAAAATGGGATGCATCTATTAAACAAATTATTCATAGAAAAAAATGTATACTATTCTATGGGTTGAAAGTCCTCAAGTTTATTTACTCACCAATATATTCCGATACTTGGAGCGGTAGCCCACGGAAAAGCCTGCGATGATGAAGAGCAAGGTAAATGCGGAGAGACCTCCGATGATTATAAAGCACAGGACATGTTTCTCATTTAATAATTGACTGTTCGCAAACATTTTAGCCACCCCGTTCTTCACCCCATCCTCACAACATGGATTCGTGGGTTGGAGGACTTCTCCGTCCTTGCTACGATGAACCAGGGAGCAGGAAAAAAGTATGCTGGAGTCCCGACTCTGCACGTTCATATTCCAAGACACGTCCAAGTACAGTTGTTTCAACGTTACAACAAAAGTTATCACATTGATTATCTGAAATAATTAATAATAGACACAGGTCATTATTTAATGGGGCAATGCTATTAAAATCCCATTCAAAAGCATTGTTTGTTTTAATTGGAAAATTTTGGTCCCATTTTAAAACTCTAATGCATTACCGACATGGTTACTATTTTTTTCTCCAGCCGAGGTCGTCTTTGGTCAACTTTACACTCAGGAGGGGTTGGCTTCTTGAAGATGTTTTGTGTGATTCTCGGTGCGATTTTTCTACGTCTGATTGTACCTTCCTGGCTCATCCTGTCATAATAATCTCAAGAAGACAAACGAGGATTGGTTGAATAATGACTGGGATAATATGAAGTGTGTGGAAGAAATAATGACACCCTTTTTAAATACAATTCCACAAACCCCAGAAATTATAATGAGGGATTGGAAATTAGGAAATTAGGCTCACTTTCCTCACTAAATAAGATCATTTTTTTTAAATTAGTAACTTCATTTTTGGAGGAATTCAAATAAATCCAATGCTATAACTACTAACATGCTAGTAAAAAAGGTAAAATTCATTTTTGAATTCTCAGTCCAGTAATAACTAATAACAGTAATTCTCACATATATGCGCAACGTAATAATGTGGCATAATTGCAAAGAAGAGGAGCGAAGTGAAGTGGGGGTTACTACTACTACTAGAATTATTGGACACAACTCACCACACACAAGTGTTTGTGCTAAAATACCAATAAGTGTCAGTGTCATGTAAAGCTATGTGCGAGATAAAGCAATGTAAAGCCATCATCATCGGTTCGGTTCATCCTTATTTGAATTGATAATAAAAGTTTTTTACTGAATGTCCTTTTCATTTGAGCAAAAAATAATAATTGTTATTTTTTAGTGAATAATGTGTTTCTCTGGAAAAGAGAAATTTTCACTAAATTTCTTTTCTCTTCTCTCTGTTATTCTCTATTTTTCTCGAGTAACATTTCCAATGAAAATAACTGTAACTACGGAAACATATTTGATTGGAATGGAGAATTGCATTGTCATTTTAGCACGACGATGCGATGGGACGGAAGGCTAATAAGTGAGTGACATCCTGTCACCATAGCTAATTCCATATCAGGAGGAAATGAATAGAATTACCAATAACCTCCCAGAGTTCGAACTGTGCGGTAAAATCCGTCGGCATGTATATGCCCACTAAAATCCATGAACACAGAAAGAATTAAGGAGGAAACTCCCTTGGATTTTACCACCAAACTTGTAGTACATAAAACTAAAGGTGGATTCCCTATACATATTGGAGCGCATGGATCCCACTGACCTTTGAAGATTTAGTATTAAATCCATGATTAAAAAACATTATACTCTAAATCTATTGAAGGGCACAACCCTTTGAGAAAGTTCAAAACTCCTCTCACCTTGACCAGTCCCACATATACTCCACAGCTTGTGACAAATATATGTACAAGTAAAATAGAAGTCAGTAATGCCAAGGAGGAATGTAAAAGGAGCCGTTCCATGTATAAAATAACGGAGCATGTAAAAACCAAAGGTTTACATTTTAACCTATACAATTGAATACGCGGTGACGGGATGGGGAAATGTAAACAAAAATCATTGCTGGTCCATTAAGTTTCGAGTAAAGTGGCCAATTTAGTCCAATTTCCAGTCGGCTTGCCCACCTTTTATGTCAAGTGTGTGTGTATTTTTGTGTCTGCAGATTGCATGTTTTTTCCCTTGTCCAACTATGTATGTACATATCCTATGTATTATTAACCGTGTGGTCATCTCGTCATCTGCTACTTTCCTATATATCCACCTTCCAAATCTCACACACTCTAAACCACAAATCTGAGTCAGCTTGTTGTAAATAATTGTTCAGGCCAGGAGAAGAAGAGACTGAAAAGTCTTGGGTATAAGCTTGGGTAAAGGAAAAGCTTCTGTAGCTTTTCTTTGCTTTTGAGGGAATGAATGTGTAGTAAAAACAAGAAAATCAAGGAAAGGAAGAGAAGAAGATGCTCGTGGGTATTTTGTACTAGGAGGACGTATTGAATGTTCTCTGGCGAGTGGTCGGTAATTATTAAGAGTTTATATAGAGAAGAACAGAGGCCGAACACACTTCACACATTAGTAGACCTCGGATGGTGAGCACATTAGTCATGTTGAGGCTCAAGAATAGCCCTGTAGACCCCTTCAGTCCATTGGGCATGATGTGGAGTGGACATTGTGGGACAAAAGACCCCACCACAATAACACATAGCCTTCAATAATGAGTTTCAATTGTCCACCTACTTGTCACATATGTAAGGATAAACTGACCCGGTCAGTCCTGTCATTGAATTGTAACTAGCCATTAATGTCCATTGAAATACTCCTCATTCTCACATTCTGCATGACAAAAGAATTGTAGGAAAAAAGAGTTGGTTATTCAAAGAGAGAAATAGAGAGAGAAGGAAAGAGATGCTATAAATGCACACACGTTCCATGCACACTCTACGCACACGTTCGGTCTTAAAACACCTTAAGAGAACAATAATAATTTTAAGGGGATGCGGATAGAGTGTACATAAGCTGTGAAGCGGAGCTATACCAACCAATCCAGTCAATGCAATGGTCAAAAATGATACAGTCTTTGGCTATTTGGAAGTGTCTCGACCTTTTCACCATGCATTTGCTATTTACTTACTATGTGAGTCCCTGTGTAAAGTAAAGATATGTGTGTGTGTGTGTGTGTGTCTATTTTTAAGATGATTGTTGAGTCCATGTCCAATAACTACTGTTATTCTAGTCAATAATGGGAGTCTAAAAGCGGTACTCTCTGCTCATTCGGACAAGGGAAGAAGAGATGCAAGTTTTTCTTACCGGTCAGTTTTTGTTAGCTCTCTCAATGAAATTGTATTTTCTCATGGTAATTTTCACAAAGAAACTACATGGTTATTTCTAGTAAACGTGACAAGCGGTCATTGTATAATTTTTCCTACTTGATTCTGTGGAGAGACAACAACTTGACTACGGCATATGTTTTCCTCATTTCTCATCCCAACTGTGTGACCTGTGCCAACGTTCAAGGCTTAAGTTCATTCTCAGCTTATTTGTGTAGGCAGGAGATTTGTAGGAGGGGAGGAATTCCTCATTTTTGTTCCGGGATTTATTTCTGAATCATATATGCGTGTTTATAGGAATACCGCACCGTTCGGAATTCAATAACAGGATTCGTTGAAAAATCCAACTATACCGCTATTTACTCCAAGGTTACAAATTCATGTTACTGGGATTTTAAAAGAGGGACCCTGTTCCATATTCAGCATAGTAAGTATATGTGCTAAGGGACCACTTGTGTATTATTTGTAAACAAATATAATATATTATGATTATATTTTACCTCCCATCATCCCAATGACTTGAAGCATTGTAAAAAATTCTGTAAACAGGATTTAATTTTAAGATGGCAGTAATAATTATTATTATTGTTAATAACGTAACAAGAGTAAGATTTATTTCTCTTGAATCATTGGTTGAGACGTTTCTACTATGAGATACGGAATACACGTGCTCTTTGGAATTTATTGTACTAAAACTTAAGCTTATTACACGCCATAGCGTTCGGGGCAATGTTTGTATTAGAAAGTAATTGAAAAAGAATAAAATTTTTAAAAATCTTATTCTTCCCATTGAAATCTACAAGAATAATTCTTCGTCTTTCAACAACCAACCCAAATGATAATCAGCTTTGTAACGCTGATTTTAAGGGACCTACGGGAAAGAAATAGTCCCTTGTCCATAGAGTATTAATAATGCCAAGAACCAAAAGTTTCTCCTACATATCCCTAACAACTGACATTAATTCTTGGATTCTTATATGTGGATACGAACCCTGAGAGCCTTGAAATAATTGTTTACATAAACATTTATGGATGCAGAGCGCAATGCAATGGTATAGCTACTATTGATGAGACTTAAAAGTAACCATAATAATAATTCCCCTTTAACAAAGAGATCAAGTCTTTGGAGGATTTAGTACCTGGAACGGTTCCTATAGTTACAATTATCGTAAATTTTGAAATGATTCCATTGGAAAACATTGCTTTTTCCTGTTCTGAGAACGATGGTTGATCTGCTTATACATCAGGAGAGGGCAATTAGTGAAAAGCCTGTCAATCTAAATTACCACACCCATTTTGGTCATTTGTGTTTATGAAAATAACGCTATGTAGTATTTACTTAGGAACTTGAAATCCCCTGTGATGGGAATTTTGCCATGTGCTAAAGATTTCTACAGGAATTATTACTTCTTCACTATGAGGTATGATTTGCATTTCAAAGCACGTATTGTATTTACTATGTGGTCAAAACTGGGCTGAAGCTATGAAAAGCATCTTTTTTTAGTGGGAGAAAATAAAAATAGAAATTGTTACATTTTATATTTAAATCATCCTAATGGTTGAATCTCATACAATTACATACTTATTTCCTAAGAAAATATTCCAGTAATGACACTTGTAAAATACTTGAGTAATTTGTGATGAATGAGTATGAATTTTTGCTCGAGCTCCGATTCTGACGATTTTTGGATTATTACATATATTTTTGGCTACATAAAAGCCTCTGTACATTCATTAATAGTAGATTTGTTTATTTACGTATAGATAGGTGATAAATTCGGGGGAAGAGAAAAGTACCTGTTTTATTTCTTAGTACGGACCGGCATGTATATTTTATTATAGTGGAAAGCTATATTTACAAGCAAGAACTACCGCTATGTTTACTTTGCTGTGTGAAATAGACTGACAGTACAGTATAGTGGAGTGATGTAGAGGAACTGTCAAAATGACATCATATCGATGGAGAAGACTAAAACTTACGGCAAAAGTATTATGTAAACAATTAAAAGTAAATAAATCCTCACAATTTTTATTTAACAAATACTAATAATAAGAATAAACTCTTTAACCCTTCCACACACTTCGAGGGAAACAGTTTTGATTGCTGCCAGTAGCCAGTATAGTAGTAGTGCCGTGAAAAATAGTATGTATCTATGTATACAAAAGTACGTGTAATCTTCCGAGCCTTCAAAACCTCTACTATTATGTATTATACTATATACTATTATGGATTATACACGAGAGATTTCCGTAGAAACTACTTGAGACCAGTGGCAGTGTGGCACTTCCTTTTCCACATGTTAACAATAAGCAAATAATTTTTGTAAGAAATACAAATAAGTTATGAGTGTCATTAAAATCTATACAACTGTGTGTGTGTGTGTGTGTGTGTGTGTGTGTGTGTGTGTGATGGTAGAAAAAATTACTTTATTGCTTCATGCTTGTTGTCCCGAATGGCAGGAGTGGGTTCTGGGATTTGACTACCTACATATATTTATGTTAGCACAATGCAAACAAAACATACGTCCGCTCTGCTTGTGCTTTGGTAATAATAATAATTGCTTAAAGCTTCAAAGCATGTTTTATTAATTCTATTGGTTTTTTTTCCACAATAAACCTGTCCATCCTATAGGATTGATAAAAAAAACCTCTCGGATACACACTCAGTTTTTCCGCTTCATATTACCAGAATATTGATGACGGGAATATTTATCACAGCTCCAACTTGAGAATATACCTTTATGGAGGGTCCAAAAGGAATAATGGTGGAAAGTTCAAGGAGATTCTTATGAGAGATTGGAATAACAAAAATGCTTTTGGCTTGAATTTTTGACATTATTTTTGACAATTATTATTATTATGATAATTTTCCTAAATCCGAGCATTAAGGCATTACATTAAGGAATATTGAATTCAAAAATAATTCACCGATGAAATCCCTATGCTTGACAGCTTTGCTTATATAGTCAAAGCAAATGACACAATAATGGCAGGCATTTCATAATAATCAAGTCTTCTTTCGTCATATCTCAGCAATTGTGTCCTTCTTGTTGAGAAAATATTTTCCTGTAAGCCTCTCACAATAACAGTATTTGCTTGATCAAGACAGGAATTTATTTAAGTATAGGTAAGTACATTCATGAGGAATGGAAATTTCACTTGTGTTTGTCTATAAATGTGAATGTGAAAGGAGGAGAGTGTGCTTTGCTTACTAAAATAGCTCTTATAAGGAGGAGGACTGACGTTGTGACGTTGAGTAGAAATAGCTAAGTATGTTTTTTTTTTATTTGTTCAAGTTCCGCTGGATGGAAATCCCATTGGAGAAACATTTTGTGGAGACGGAAATTATACATGAATGTAAACTTGTAAATAGTATAGGAAGAGGCACAAAGGGTTTTGGAAGTGTGCGTGTTGTGAAATGTATGGAATTTTGCAATAAAGTGTAGGAGGAATTGCTCAAGTATTTGCAAACACACACACATATACAAACATTTCTACAAAAAAAAATACATTACATTAAATATCTAGATAATTACATAGCTGTCCAAATCCCAGCTTCCTTTATTAATGGCCATTGAATTGATGTCACTGGTCAAGGTAAAGTCCTGTATTTGTCAATTGTATTTAATGTTAAGAGTCATCACAGCATTTCAACACACATGCAACTTCTAAAAGTACGGACGCTGTGTTTCGACAATTTGTAGTCACTAATAACACAAGAGGAGGTCTCGACTATGAAACAAAATGATGTTCTGTCCTATACCTACGCTATACGCTGCTTAATGGACTTTAATAAAAATTTCTAGAAAAACTACAGGAATTTCAATACTCTCAACCTTGGATGATCTCTCTTGGACAAATGACTGAGTTTTGAAGGAGATAATGTAAGGAGAAGTGGAGGGAGAGCCATGGAATTATGTTATGTATAGTAGAAGGAAAAAATTAAAGATACAGATCGTCTCTTCTTGAAGCAATAATAGTAGCCATCATCTCAAAGAGGCTGTACAACAAATTACGAAAGGCTGGACAGGGAACATCACTTAGCACTCTTTGCCCATCCATTAAAAGGAAAGGCTCCTATTGTTACGGATCTTATGTACCGCTACTTCCCCTGTCAATGTAACTACAAATAACTTCTCCTCACTTCTCCTTGTCAATTAAATTCAAGTATTGTCTTCACACTTTGATTATATGTATCCTCTCCTACAAAAATATTATCTACAGAAATATATGCAAGATTTGTATACTGTATATTTACATATAATGAATCCCACAATCGACACTTCATTTATTTACATGGATTTTACAAGGGACCGTGGATTGTAGGAAATTTCAATTTTTTTTTCACCAAAAACATTTTTTCCCATAAATTCATAGCTCTCTCATTTGAAAAGGGATTGTGTCTCATTATGGCGAAAGAGAATACTAAAACACTATACTAGAGGTAACACTATAAATATTACCATAGGTCTTGGCCCATAATACTAAATTTGTAGTAATGGCTTTGAATATATTCTGGACACAAGATGTTTCAAGAAAAATTTGAGAGGCCCACCTGTGTAAGAAAAGGTACAAATGTAAATGTATTTATGTGTAAATTACAAATTGAGGAGATAGGGCAATATGGAAGAGAATTATGGCTAGTGGATTTTTTGAGTAGTTGAAATTGTGAATGCAGCTGGAGGAATAATGAGTAATGGTCTAGTCCCAAGAGAGTCTGTCTAGGCTCTCTTTATTGCAAATGCAAATGTAAAAAGTTTGGAATAAAATGTCTGTCTACATGGGAGAGTTGTATATAAGGTCATATAAGACGTCTTGTGCCACATATAAGCTCAAGGATCAATCAATTGTGTTTACATAGGCGCCTCAAAAAGATGATGATGATGATGAAGAAAAAAATTTTAGAAGACAAGGCAACTTTTTGGGTCACATTTTCCCGGATTTCCATAAATTCTCATTCTTGACTTACCTTCCCTAATGGATCCTTTCTTATGGACCATGCAATTTCAATAGCAAAAGCTTATATACTATTGGACTTGTGATGTATATGTATGTGTGTGTGTAAGAGTCAATAGTAGAGGAAACTAAATGGACGGCATTAAGCCCTACTCCCTTTGTATACCTTTTTACTTATAAGATTTACGAGGGAAAATGGAAAGGGCAAATACTCAAGGCACATCGCTCATTCCTCTTTAAAAATAATATGTTGAGCATAGTAAATGCTCCTACTAAATAAGAACCAGTTCCCTCTTGGTAACTTTTTTTTTTCTTCTACTTTTCTTTTCTTTTTTCAAAATGATAATTATTATTAGGAGAATCCCTCTTTATCTTCCCCATGTCACTACTTCTTTTGCCAGTATATTTTAATTTTCATATATTTTTTTATATATGTATTTTGTTCTAATAATCTCAGCTTTTTTCTCCATCCACCCCCCCCCTTCATATACATATAGAGTCTACATGGTGGACTTACTTTTCTACATACAATATGTGTGTACTAGAAGCTCGTAAGTAGATTAATGTCATCTTTATTCTCGCATTAAACAAAAGAAATGGTAGGAATTTTCAAAGGAGATCAAAAGGCCCAGCCTTTTTGTTTACATAACCCTTCAGAGATGAGATTTTTCCTAAGGGGAGAAAAAGAATCATAAATATTATGTATACATAAAGGCCTTTCCTCATATATAGTTGAGTGTGGTAATGTAGTGGCTGGGAGTTGTATTTTCTCTCATCCTATCAATATGAAACTGTATATATCTTGACACAAACCCACGTAATTCCTTTTAAGTGAATGTGCTTAGTGTACAAACCCTTTGGGGAAAAGGAAGAGCACGGGTAATTGTTATGGTTATAAAGCCCATATATGTGCATGGACTAAACATACTTATTATATGGTTGCGTATGAGTAAGTACACAGTAAAAATACAAATCTCAACTTTATAGGAATAATGGGCGCAATATGGATGAGAGAAGTAAATTTTAATCTGATTATATCAGAATAATCCACAAGTTTCACCAACAAATTCTATACGCATTTTCCTCTGGCAATTTCCCTCAAAGGGCTCAGCTTTTACGCAACCTTTCCATGCTCATCAAGGCTTTCCCCCTTAAGTCCCTATTTATTACTAGGTTAGATCTTCTTACCCTTTCATGCATAAAAGCTGGCAAATACTATATAGCAGTGTTACTGTGGAAGAATGGGATTTTGAAAAAAATACACTGTATAAATATATGCAAATGAGGATTTTTCTTCTATGGTAGAAGAGATGAGCTTCACTCAAATCATATATAATAATGCTTCCGGACTGGGAAATTTTAAATAAAGGGAAACGGTCAAGTCCACAATCCACACGTATAAGCAGGTATATATTGAATAATAGTGCTAATGATTAAAGAATTAAATTATCAATGGAAAATTGCCTTTTTGAAATTAGAAAACTTGTTTCCCGCTTGTTGTATACGAATAATAAAAGATGTTTTTTAAAATTCTTGAAAAAAAATGATTTTGAGGGGGGACTGACTATATTGTGACTCTGTAACGTGTATATGTGGCTGGTCTGAGTGAGAATCTCCTTGTTGTCTTGGACCCTGTGTTGTATAATATGGTTGAAAAAATTGAAATGCAGCGTTTGAATTCCAGCGGATATGTTTTTATGACCCTTGGATTATATGGGATGAGCAAAAAAAAAATTCATAGACAATGGTTGTTGTAGTGTGTGTGTGTGTGTGTGTGTAGGCCGACTTGAATAATAGATATTGTGATATTTTGAAGGTTCAAATGATTTTGACACCTTACCGTTAAGTCTTTCGGCGTAAAGTTAATTCACAGCTGAGAAGCTCCAGGGAGCTGATTATCTAAATCTGAGACGAGTCTACACATTTCTACAATTGAATTACCAATCCCTTGGAATATCAACAAGTTTTAATGGCCAGTGCCCTTTTAGTACTTGTGCCGTACCGTACACGTCTTATGTGTCTTATTATATGTACTATTGGTACTTTGAATAACATTGCTTATTGTATAACATTCACTACATACTTTCCTATAAATACATGTAATAGTCATTTTACAGGTAAGTGCATATTAAATATTTTGATATGGAAATAGGAGGAGGAGGAAAAAATGTTACATGTTTCGGCCCTATGGACTCCTACTGAAGAGCTCCTTTACAGTTACAAAAATACTATGTACATATAAAAAGGTTATATATAATGTTACGATAAGAAGTGTGGTTTCACCCTCCTCGGATATCGGTTTCCTGATTTTATCAACGACTCCTCATCTCCTCATCATCAGTTTACATCTTGAAACTTTGACAATTTTCATATATATAATATAATATAATATGGTAGAGCACCTCTAAATCTTTTCCCACCCATCACATATGTCAACCCTGCCCTATGCACACACTTTAATGTAAGGCTTCCGACACCGCAAAGGTTCCGCCTTGTGAAAATATCTCCGTTAAGGGTGTCCCCCTTGAATTGAAAAAAGATACATCTAGGGAAAGATCAAATGAAAGCAGATATAGATAATAAAAGCTGAATACCACTTTTATTCACATTGCCTATTTTCAAATTCTATGCATATCTCATCCTAAAGAGAAAATTGTCTACATTTTTTTCTATTTTATTATTACTATACGTACTTGTTAGAGCTGTGTTCGGGTCAAGTAATTTTCAAACTTGACCATGAAATCTCAAGTAAAAATTTCCTTCAACCTGAACTTGACATTTTGGTACAAGTACTTTCCTTTCAAGTTCAAGTATTTTACACTGGATCTGAACTTGAATGTCAAGTTTCGGGCTCAAGTAAAAAGATCCGACTTGAACATGACTTGAACTTGTACACAATTTCTATTTGGGTCTAGAAGGCGTAATTTTTAGAAAAAACGCAATTTTAATTTGGTTACACCCGTCACTTCTATTGACTTGAACTTGACCACGAAATTTTCTTCAAGGTATATTTCCCAACTTGAACACGAACTTATTGACTTGAGTGATAAAATCATGGTCAGGCATAGATAAAACTTGAACATGGCCCGAAAGGCTCAAGTACAATTTTGGGGTTACTGGAACTTGACCCGAACTTGAACGCGACTTGAAAAACGAGAGTTTTTCTTAAACTCCATCGCAGCTCTTGTACTTGTGAATCCAGTATATTCCATAGTATATTTGAATTTATCATAACCTTTCCATTCAGATCTTGATGAGAGTTTGGTATATCTTAAGTATGACCTCTTATCTCCTCACATTCAAGCTGTCCACAGATCATACACGTAACTTTAGTCTCCTTAAAGTGTTTTTTTATTGTAATTATATGAAACCCCAACCTGAGTCATAATACATTTTGAGCAATTACACGAGTATTTTTAATGGGTCTGACTATAGAGATTTGTCCAGATTTGTCCATCAGAAAATACAAGAGCAAATTGCTGGACTCTCTTAGTTGCTATGTACAAGGATAATAATGATTCATATGCGTTCAAGGGACTCGCATGTACATATTCCTCTAAATACATATGCCTTTGATTCGATGTCAGTTGGGCCAGCCAATGAGAACCATGACGCATAGAGCACAGTGAAATGTATGAGAGTGACCGAGAGGAAAATATACTGGATCGTGTGTAAAAAGTCGGTTTGAGACTGAGTGAGAAATTCATGCTGTTAAAGTGCTAATGAGGAAAGTCAAGATGTAGTCATAAATTCAGTGGAGTTTTTTTTTTCACCCGAGTATTTTATAGAAGCGAGTGTGAGTGGATGGATGAAGCGCCTTAGGCGACATGGCGACTGCCGGACGCGTGCGGCTTTTTCCCTCTTGCTCCTTCACAATATAACAATGGCTCCTCAAATACATATACATATTCCATCCTTCTCTCTCTCTCTCTCTCTCTCTCTCTTTATACTTCTTTGGATACACACATGGAAGCGTTGAAAATGTGATCTGCTACCAACTACATATCACTACCGTGTACCAAATTTAACTTACGTTTACCTTCCCTTATCCTAGACTTTAATTTTCCACACACACACACACACACACACACACACACACACACACACACACACACACGCACAATATTCAAATTTAGAACTATCTCATTTTACGGCCATTATGTATATTTTCCTAGAGTAAAAAAAAAGGGAAAATTCTCATCTTTTTTCCATACACACTAAGTTATTGCACGTACTTGTCACAATATGATTGGTACGTACACGCCAATGTAAATGATACTACAGGATGATGCACGTGCTGGTGGAAAAAAGTGCTAGTTGATATTTTTAAATTTCAATTGCGTGTGTGTACATGTAAATACATATAGATATATGTACATGTATATAAATATAATATATGTACAGAGAATAATTTTATAGTGGGGGAATATCTGTGTTTTGAGCACACACACACACACGCATATCATACTAATTACATAACAATAAAATATATGGGAGACAATTGTTTTGTATGGGGTAGGGAGAGAGAGAGAGGCAATTGCATAGCTTTGAGTGGGTCAAGGACAATTTATAGTTAGGAATGATTTAAAGGCTGCGATGATGATGATGATGAATAAGTGTGTGTCTGTCTTTGGGTGCTTCCTTGTTGTTTCGTGAGTCAGTCCGTTATGGGAGTAATGGACTATATAAACTGGGATTTGATGATCATCACTCATTGATCATCATTAGGACACCCTACAAGACTCACCTTTTGCTTCCTCAAAGATAAAACATTGCCGAGGCTTGGGATTTTTCCTAGTTACTTTTTTAGTATAATAATAATAATAATACCATGCTCCTATTGTTCCTACCTATAGTTTTCTATGGGTTGGTGATAAAAAAATTATAAAAATATACGCTAACAATATCCTAGTTAATAGTATAGGAGAGGAATATAGAATTTGTACGTGTGTGTGTGTGTGTGTGTAACTAGGAATTTTTTATTCGGTGGACATACAAAGCAGATGCATTTGATGAGGGGTGAGATGTTCACATCATCATTATCAATTTGATTGTGACCATCCCTTCCTTACTCTCCCATATGAAAGCATTACTATCCTCTGTACTTTTAATGTTGGATATAGGATTTGGAAGAGGTAGAGATTTCCCTGTAATTCTTGATAGAGAAGATGATGATGATGAGGCATGATATGAGAACCTGATAAGTCATTCATATGTCTGTAATTTTCTAGCCTTGACGTATTTGTAAAAAACTTTTTATATTTGTTTACCATTTCTACTTGTAAATGTACACGGTTTTTCTCTATATACTCATATATATATTATAAGGAAGGAGAAATTTTTATTTTTATTTGTAAGAGACTTATTATTTTAAAAGCAATTATTAGGATATGACTCGGATGAAATACTAATAGCACTTATTTGCTATGGATAGCCCAACATTTATTTCTACAATGATAATAAATTATTATTGCCGTATGTGCAAAGATGATCTTTTTACCCGTTTTGTTATGGCCCCATAACGGAGTTTTATCTTCATATGCAAGATTATATTAGAATGAGTACATAAATATGTACGAGGAAAATATAGTAGAAATGTATGGATAGGCTATTATCATTTTGTTGTATGAACAAATGTCTGCGCCTTCCCTTGGTCAAGAATCAAAGAGCGTTGTAAAATAATGTATGCAAAGCTAATACATTAAAGCCACATGTACACATACATTGTATTTGGGTATTCTCCACAGTCCAGGTGGTTGGTTGTCATCAGATGAAGGTGTACTCACGTACAAATGTATTGAGCAGTGCGTTATAACAAGGGCTATACCCTGTAGAAAAAATAGCGGTTTTTTCTTGTAGGACTTTTAAAAGAAGAGAGGTCGTGTCATTAGACAGTTAGAAATGTTCCCACATCCTTCATCAGAGGCGGTTAAAATCCTTTGTAAAAATAAACATGCGTAGATTGTTTTAATTTTTCTAATAGTAAAATCATGGATAAGTGCTAAAAGTTAAAGCCTTAAAATATTATCAAACCTATACTTTTATCCTTTGACCAAAAATATTTAGCTGCCTATGCTCATTCATACTTTGGCCATCTACGAATCCCATCAAAACATATGATTTCATGGGGTGCGGATGAGGCAAAATTATTGTTTATTACTTTTGCGTGTTCATGTGAAAAGTAAGTAAAGCTGATACAGGAAATCTCACTAGAAAATGATTGATTTGATTTTTGAAAAGGTTTTTTTTTCTTGTTTATAGCTAAATGCGTGGAAGGGAAAATTTAAGGGGGTAAATAATCAAGTAATTATGTGATACTATGATGGATTTTAGGAGGGACTTGCAAAAGAATTTCCAAATAGTGAGAAAAAAAAAAGTTTTTATGGATTTTTTTTACCTCAATCATTGATAGACAAGTGGAGAAAAAAATGTTCCGTTTGATATTTATCACCGTACCACGGTCACGTGACGATGAACATTAAGAAATAGTCGAGAGATTTCCTCCCCTTTGCTCTTGAGAATAAATAATTAGCTCTTGCCTGGCTAGAATATTCACTCACAATATTACTACTTCTCCCGACTGCCGGCTGTTACACCTTCAAAACCATCAAACAGTTCCTTTATTGTGTGCATATACACCCGTTAAGAAACTGAGTTTAAAAAAGCTTTTAGTATCTACTAGGATTTTTGCCTTCTTTACTCATCAACTTTTTCCTTGTGCACATTAAGTGGGATAATGAAAGAGTTTCGTAAAACTGTATATTTCACTATTAAATATCTTTAATATACACACGTGCTCAGGCATCCCCCGTCCCTCCGTTACTTTTCCCTCTTTAAGATTCAAGCTACTTAATTTGAGTTTTAAAATACTATAATAATAATTCTTCTAGGAATTCCCAGGCTAAATTATTATTGTAGGTACTGAAATAAAAGGGAGACAATAGGAGAAATTCAATTCATCGAATGAATTAAAATATTACGTCAACTCCCAATAATCCAATGAATAAAGATAACATTTTGATTGAACTTTTATTGTTTATACTATAGAAATAAAGGGCTTATTACATAAGAAAAATATGGAAATGGGATTGTAAAATCCTTTGGGATTTCAGTACCCACACCATATTAATGTCACCATAGGGAATTGAAAAACTTTTGAGATGGAAATTATGGGAATTACACGTGAAGATCATAAAACTTGTGTGATTTAATGGGACCCCGAGCTTGAGTTACTTGAGTATTTCCATACAAGTTCCTTCTCTTCTATTGCTTGAGGGATTGATGAGAAATGAAAAAAAAATACGAATTCAATCAAGGGATTTGATTTTAGTGGTTGATTGACTGCATTGTGAGGGGAAGGTGGAAGTAATTCAATGATTTCATTTGAATTCACATAAAAAGATTGGGGAAAACCCTTTACGTAGACAAAGCCAGCAGCAGGTTATCATTGATATTCCAACGAATCCTCTGATTCTTATCATTATATTTACTCTATATGTACAGATATATTCTCCAGACTGTCTCCGTATGTCTCAACCCAATACATACTATGTAAGCCTATGTAGAATTTTAATAATTTTATTATTATTACTATATAATCCTTTATATAGAGGACTTGATATACCTCAGCAAAGATTCATTAGTAAAAGTAGTCCTCATTTAAATAATCTGCTACTACACACGAACGAGCACAACACTCACATAATTACCAATCAAATAAACGTACTGTTAAAATCCCAATAAAAATATACCAACGAATAATTATTATTATTGATCACACCAGTTATGTAATACCTATAAATAAATGAGATCTACAAATTACACACGTTTCCTCTACAGTCAAACCTCGTTATAACGGCATCTCAAGGGACTGCGAATTTATGGCCGTTATAGCAATTAAATGCTTATATATATTGTGTGTAAATGGATGGAGAAGGGGTAGATTTTTTACTGTCGCCATATCGATAGTGTGCCCTTGTTGGCACGGCCGTTACAAAGAGGTTTGACTGTATATCCACCCGTCCCACATCACAAAGTCCATGTGTACTCATTTGCATAGGAACTGCATTAATTACAACCTACCTTTTTAATTAATAAATTGCTTTTATCTCGGAAATAAATCCAAACTGGGCCAGATAGCCACTGGTCTCCAACACTGGCCTCCTATGATTTCCTCTATATGTACATACCAATAGATCATTACAGCCCTTCTTGTTATGCTAATTCCAACTACTTATCAGATGTAACTGTTCTTCCCCTTATACATTAACACTTGAGATGAGGATGAGGATTACAAGCAGAAGCAACTCACGTCAGATCTAATATCAATCGAATCATCTCCATCTATTCCCAACTGAATTTTGATTTATGAAGGTGAGCAAATAACGGTTTATTTTTAAAATTCAATTTTTCCCAGAATCATCGTCCTTCTTTCCAGGAGAGTCAATTTCAACAAAGCGAATAATAAAAGTGAATTCATACGGCCGTATAGTGGATAAATCTACTGAATGAGCCATGTATATGAAGTGTGTGGATACAAAAATACCATTTTTTCTAGACTCTTACGAATGAATGAAGGCTTCCTTCTCATCTTGAACTATATATTTTTTGTTGTGAACTTTATTATTATTATTATTTACAATATGTGGCTCAGTCAGTTTCAGTTGATTGGCGAAAAACCACTTGACGAAGAAAATATAAAGGAGAAAAAGGTACAAGCTTTTCCAGTAGTGTGTTTCTTTACAAAGAAAAGCCAACCAAACAAGAGCGGTTAAAAATGAAAACAGAATATAAATAAAGTGGATGAAATAGCATTTGCCACTTGTGACTCACCTCATAGTTTGGTTCTTGCACAAAGAACTATACTGTAGTTAATGTTGCTCCCTTTACATTAAAAACGCCCTACTATTTTTCCTATCAGTTCTAAAAGTAAGGGTGAAGACTGGAGGAAAAAACTGGATTCTCAAGTGCTCACTGGATCAACATAATGTCAATAGGGTGAGTTTTATTTAGAAAAATCCACTTGAGATATTTTCATAAAAATAGACTTGAAATACAAGAGACCTATACCTATTGCTTTGAGGAGAGGAGCAAGAGCAGGAGTGTTAAGAAAGCACTCAAGTTCACTTTCTCAACCTTTTCCCTCTTATATTTTCAAACATTATTGTGCTTATTGAATTGAGGAACGTTTCAAGTGAAACAAACAGAAGGAAAGAACCCACAAAGAAGATCATAGCCTATTATCATCCTCAAATTAAAAGTCCGTGAGAAATAGGAGAAAAGAAGATGGAAAGTTGTAAATAAAAGCATTTTTGAAGCGCTATATGTTTTAGAATTTTAAATCCTTCCTTCAAAATACATGCCCTATACTGCCGGAAGAGAATCAATCCCGTTTCTAACGGTCAAAAGTCTGGACGTGATAAGTTACAAGGAAGTATAGAGTAGTAAAATAATGTAAAGGTAAGGAAATGTATTATTTTAAAAGCCGAGGTAATTTTTTTCCCTTAATTTTTTTTATGTTCCATAATATAAATAAAGCTTATTTCAAAGAACGTGTGATTTAATTTCCATGCATAGAAGAGGCAAACTTTGGCTGGATTTATCATTCAGGTGGTTATCGCACATCTGAGATGTGGCTGATAAAACTGTTTGTAATAATAGCACGGAATACTTTTCCCAATACAGCACTACTATATGCTCCTACAATAAATATATGGTGACTAATGAGCTAAAGGGGTAGAGAATTTTATCTACAGGTATTTTTATGCGTACATACATAGGCGTAAGTATACAATAGACTTGGCAATTGTTGCCAGAAAACACCTGGTACACTTTCGATATGGTACTCTCTCTCCTTGGGGAAGTTTAGCTCATCCACCGACCTACGCACACAATGTCACCGGCTCCAGAATGGTATGTAATGTTGGAAATATCATATCCACAACCCTATATAAATGTTGCTCAGGGAGGGATTATATAGTGCATACGTGGGTGAATGTGTGCAGACAGGAACTTCCGGTTTGGAAGTGTTCGGGAAATCTGAAGGGTCTAGGGGCCGTTCACTCTCACACGCTTACAGGTCCTTGTAGTAAGACGTAATGCACCGGCGAATTTCTGCACCTTGAGAGTAAATATATTCCCATATGTGTACGTATATATACGTAGTACTACATAATTGTAAATAAGGTGAGCTGTGTTTTTTTGTGTGCTTGAAATAAACGCTTCCCGCCAAATCTCCCTTTATTTTTGTCTTTGTTGTGCTTTGCAATTCTTTTTGTGAGCCGCCCTCACCACAGAAAATATGTCTCTTGAGGAAGAGAAATGTGGTTGGACATTTTTAAAGGGGTTCGTATTTTTACCGTATAGCGTGTGGGCAATGTCTATTTACTATATATATATATATGTGTGGAAATTAGGTCGTACAATACTTGTCATTGTGGATGTATGGAGTAAAGCATAGTTTTATAACATGGAGTTGATTGCTGGAAAAGCAATATGTGATTACAAGTATGTATACACATGAGTTGTAAATAGCTTTGGGAAGGAAGAGAGAGAGAGAGAGAGAGTGTGTGTGTGTCTGTGTGAGAGGGTAAGGGTAAATAAAGTAACCCGGAAACAGGTAAAATTGTGCATTGCTATCGAGAGAGTATTATGGAAGAACAGATGCTACTACAATCTAGATAACTTGGGCCTTTAACATTTTACTTCCGTGCCTTACCATGTGATGCCATCCGAAGTATTAATTTATACACACATTGCTATAGGAAGATGTTTTGAGGACATGCATTTGATTTTGACCATACAATATATAAAAGCTATGTAGGAGGTGGAGGTGGCTGGGGTTAATGCATAATACACTGTGCTTCCTGCCTCCGATCATTGTCATACAATATAACATGTGCTCAAGCGTTGTTCAATTTTTAATTGATTCCCTTGTTTATACACTTGTCCGTTGCTTATCAAGTTCCTCTATCGATTTTATTTTTTTGTCTCCCGATGAATTTTACAATCCAACTCATCGAAATATTATTTCCCACAGAAAAAGGCGTAGCAGGTTCCATTATTCCACCAAGCTATTTTTTTTATTTCTATGTTCTTTATTATAGGTAATAATAAATTATTATTACTCTTGGTTTTTCCTCTTACCCTACACCCCCCCCCTTTCAGCCTGAATTTGGCTCCTTTGAAAATTAAACTGTCGCTGCATATAGCCCCTTCTTGCACAACGCTTCTAAAATCATGGCCCCTTTTGCACTTTAGCCGACGATATATACACTGCGAGAGAATTGAAATAGAAATTACATAGATGAAAATATTGTAGGAATTTTTTCAAACAATGTTCAACTCGTGAACACCAACATGACAATAAAGGAATGAAAAAGCATATTGAAGTGGTCTGTGAAATTGGAGGGAACCTTTTTTATATCTTACATTCATATACGGAAATCATTCCACTATTCAGGCCACCTGTACACACATGGTTCGTATATAGATAGAAGCAATGCAAGATAATAATTATGTAGGGTTAGAATATTATTTGCTTATCCATGTACGTACAATGTTTGAATTAAAAAATCAACTTTTTTTCAAATGCTGTCATATATGTAGGAGAGGATGCTAAAACTATAGTCATTATTTCACCTCATTGAGTCCCCCCAACTTTTGATTCAAAAGTCATTGCAAGGGAATTATTATTGTAGGAACAATACAATTTTTTTGAATGCTTCCAATCCTCATCAATTCCTCAACTCAATTGAAGTTTCTTCAATTTACTCACCCTCCGACATTTTTTTGAGCTCAAACCCATTCATTAAATTGAGAGTTCTTTTTGTCAATTTTATAAAACTAAACAATGCCATTTACTATTGCGGGCTTCCCTATAAGGGCTCATGCATTAAGTTGTGGGGAGAAATGACGTGAGCGTTTTTTTTCCTGCTTTCTTTTTCCTGTTTTTTTCGTTGTTCCATCCAATCACACTTGTATGACAATAAAAACACGAGTGTATGTGTATGAAAACTTTTAAATTGAATTTCCTAGGCATTCATTTAACGTTCAATTTCAATTTTTTTATTATTATATAACAAATGACGACAATATTAAATACATATTGCAAACAAATTTGTATGTAAGTATTACCTTGGATCAATTCGATGTTTTGTTACTTTGACTGTGCTAAATATTATATAGTATTTTGCATTCAAATAAATTCCAACATTCATTTTAAAGGAATTTTTATTGAAACACATCAATAATTTTCATACGTGCGCATGAATATGAATACATACACGTATAGTAGACGCTCGTGAGAGTTGGAGTGCTTCAAACAGAATTTGTAATAAAATTATAAATTTAGGGCCATTTGAATGGCAAGCATTTGGTGTGTATTATGCAGACCTGCATTGAACTTTGATGAGTTTGACTATAAAAAGACAACATTAAGGAGCAGTGCATTTTGAGAGACTAGTTATGTGGTGGAGACAAGAACGTGTGTTAAAATTCCATTAAAACTACACAATTAAATTAATGTAAATATACAAGGGAACATTATTGAGTAACATTAAAAGCCTTTCTCCCATCCATGGTTGGGAATTACCATGTAATAAATATACCTTGTAACCTCATATGTATAGCTTCTTCATTGGATTTGCGTGTGTGTGACATAAAATGTAGGATTTGACTTATGATTAAAGTTTGAAAAAAAAATTCCCCTGGAATTTTACATAAATATACATTTTGTTTATACACATGATGTAAAGTGAACATTTCCAGGTTCGATCCTCTACAGATGTTCTGTCCCATATCCAACCGAATTCATCTACGTACTAGATATTACACAGGTAAAAGTATAAGGTAGGAATATTTAGGGGAGGACTGGGACCATGGATTATTTATGGAGGGAAAAAAGCACGGTCCCTCTTCTTCTATACCCATAAATTTAGGACTAAAGTTGAATCTGAACAACTTGAATATAGGATGACGAGGGGGGAATGAAATTTTCATCGGTAGGAAGAATATCCAAGTTTTTACCCATCGGATGATGGAATTGTATTGGAACGAGGATGGACGTAGGGCCCTCATTTGACCCAACAAGATTCTCAAATGCATTGCTGCCCTCCGCTCCCGAGTTGACAATAGTAGTAGTAGTAGTAGTAGAAATAGAATGTGATCCCCCCTCCATCAATTCCTGATCCGATGATGATGAAAGGTGAAGCTGAGATCGAGTACTATCGTGGAAGTTTGAGAGTTGATTTTCTGAAGAGCTGGAGCAATCCTGCCTTGTTGGACTCTCTCCGCCATTGTCACTGAAAGATGAGAAACTTTGATCCAGAGCATCATCTATGGAACAGATCTTATCCAAGTGTTGATTCATGTCCGATGATGAGAAGGACTCATAGGAAAATTCTTCATTGGAGGAAGAGGGTGTTATTTCCAGGATCTGTTCCATACTCCGGATGTATTCCACGGCACAGCGTAATGTATCCACCTTGGACATCTTCTTCATTCGATAGCCCTCAGGAATATGCTGACGGAGGGATTGAAATCCCAAGTTTACCTGCAATAGTCCAAAAAATAAAAATAATAATTCCAATTCCAATACCCTTTCTCTTACAATAAGAAGCACTATGTCCCCTCTAAAAGCACAATGTAATGTAGGAAAAAATTCCAAAACTCATCAACTTTGATTTTTTACAAATAATTACATATTACTATTCCTATTTTTTCTTGTTGTTGTTGTTGTTCAAAAAATAAAAGCACCACCCTCTTCCATTCATTTGTGAGCCTCCTCCAAAGGTATAACTGATATAGTTATCAAGTTTCCCCAAGCCATAAAGCCTCTCTCAAAAATGACAACAATGAGAGCAGGAGGGAAAAGGAGCAGTTTTTTTCTCTCTCTCTCTCTCCTCATTTGTAACATTATCCATCTCATTGTTTGCAGAAACAGCCTATTCTCATCCATAATATAAGCCATCACGCCTCACAATAAGTCCTCTCTTAACCCAACAAATTTCCCATTTTAATAGACGAGAAAAATTGAAATAGCCTCTTGAGGAGTGGCTCTATTATTTCCTTACAACTGTAACAACTTTTCCAATGTCTTTTGTCTTTCATTCATCTGGAGCAAGCAAAAACACTGACTGTTCAAATGAAGCCCAAGCTATATCACTACTGACGGAACATCCAAGAAATGCACAACATATACAATTATTCCAAACTTTCATTCATACTTTCCTCACGCTTTTGTAGTCAGCACTAAAAACTAAGGGAAAAAAGTCTGCAGAGACTTCAGACACTATTGTTACGTTCTACGTACGGGAAAAGGAACATGACAAAGTGGAAATGAGCTTGGAGCCTTCATATGATTGCAACAAGGGTTGCATTTCATCAATGCAAAAGAAAGGTAATAGGAACTTTCAACGTTCTCTATGCGTACCTTTTCGGAAGTGTAGTAGTGATATTCTACTATCTACACCTAACATTTAACCACTTGAAATGCTTTAGAAAAGCTAACTTGTAAGAAACAATAGCTTGGCTTGTGGTGGCATATAGTTGAGATGGCTACTTTAACTTTTGGTTTATGGAGGAGCTTTTGCTATTGTTTAGTTGTAGTAGTGTATAGTAAAAGTGTATACATGAGTTGTAACAAAAAGTGTAGCCTGTATACATTGTACAACCATTGAACAAGAATACATTGTCTTGTCAGGTGGGAACAAGATACTACTTATCATCATTATGGGCCATTATACAGAGTGTAACGTATCTTGGTCCTTATATATATGCATACGCATATAAATATATGCACTTGAAAAAAAAACAAGGCTAAAAGACAGAGAAATTTAAGCACGAGCTTAAATTCTCTCATTCATTGGGACAGAGGGAAATAATTTGTAGGATTTTCCCTTGCTCCATTATCTTTAGACACTGCACTGTATAGAGTCTCGAGTAATACGCACACCTTTTGGAATGTATGTATTTTTGTAGTTGCCTTGTAACTTTTACTATATATGCAATTACTAACAAAGTCTTCCACTACTATTACTACACTTTTATGAAGGGATAGGTGAAAATGTTATACTATGTAAAAGCTTCAAAAGAAGGAAGGCATTTAAGCAGCAGTGTACACTTTAAAATGAAACAAGTGGTCTCGCCCATATAATTTGTGAAGTTTTGCTTCTAAAGTTAAAGAAAGGCATTTATCAATCAATGTGAAATGTATGGGACGCAGGGCTCGGTTAAATGAGACTTGTAAGAAAAAATCTCACATTTGTTCTAAAATAATGACCCTATTTCCCCCCATCAAAATAGCCTCTTTTCATTTCCTAAGGTTTGTACTTGTAGGATTTACTCATTTTTAGGAATACTATGACAGTAGTGTGTTGTGTGTATGGAAAGAGAGAGAGAGAGAGAGAGAGAGAGAGAAGGAAAGAATAACAATTTGAGTGCTTATGCTTTAGTGATTCTTACCGGCTTTTGCCTCTTTAAAAGATCCCTCTCACTCTCAAGAGCCCTTGACAAAAGTAACAAAATTTGAGAGGAATGTCCGCGTGTGGATGTGATCTTTGTAAAAGAAGTTGTTCAACTTGTCAGGGAAACAGAGAGAAGCTAAGAGTCAGAGAGAGAGAGAGAGAGAGAGGAGGAAAACAAAAACGGAAAATGGAGAAAGATGAGTGACAAAGCGGGGAAAAGTCGGAGGCTTAGAGGGAAAAAGAGTAATAATAAGCCATATCTTGGCTTATGGTATATAGTGGTTGTTGCAAGTATGATTCCAGCTGTTCACATCTCAACCAAGAGAAGTGTGAGGACTGTACCGGAAAGCGTTAAGGAGCTTATGGAGTAGGGGCTATGTACATATACTAATCTCTACGGAGCAGAGTTATGATTCCAAAAGTCGTTTCAAATTCTATGCCTATATTTTTTATACATATTTAAATTTTATTGCTGTAGAAATTATAATGGAGGAGAATGAAAAGCTGGTGGAAAAATTCAAAAGACAAAAGTGATTAAATTTTAGAGCAATTATTTTTCTCATAGAAAATTTATTTAAGGAGGAAAATATGTGGAGATGACTTAGACTTTGGATGTGACAGACAAATGACAATATGGACATGTAGCGGAACTTTTGCTCTGTAGTAATTTTAACTTTAAACATTGTCAAAAAAACTAACCTGTTTGACTCGATTACGTTCTCGAGCATTTCTTTTTGCCATGTTGTTGGATCCTTTTTTAGCGGGAGTGTTGCTCACAATTGCTGGAATGCCATGAGTAGCTGTGGGAATTCCAATAGAAACTCCCGTGAGTGTTAAAGTTTGTCCATTACCCCCAATTCCTCCGGACCGTTGACCACCTTTTTGGCTCCTATTAATATCCGTGCTATTATTGAGCCTCTTAGGCTGGAGAATATTCTGATGAGGTGAGAACTTGGAGGTCATTTTGAGTACTAAAATACTATGAAAATCTTGAATTATTTTTCCTATAGCTCCAACTTATCACCTCTTGACTGGTGAAATCCCAACTAAAATGTTAACTTGATTTGTGAGTGTTATACAAATGATTTGCTGGAATTTCTTTGAGACTATCTGCTCCGACGCAATAAGAGAGATTCACACTAACCAAAAACTTGGTGGACAAAAGACACTTTTTTTTTGTAATAGGAATTTAATGCTTGTGTAATATCGTAGTATGTAGTGGTAAGACTGGAAAAAGATATGAATTTTGAATTATAGTTGGAAGACTCTGGTAGAAATCGGGCAGTAGTAGTTTGACTCGGGTCTGGACATGAAGTTCAGCTGGTAATGACTGTCAATTGAAGGTTGAGTACAAGTAGATGGTACGGTTCTGTCGAGGATTTTCCCGCATTTCTAAAAATGCCCATATGCTACCATTTATAAAATCATCATTCATTCAATGACTATTGCTTACCCTCCGACAGAAAAGAGTAACCCACCAACCAACAGTCTTTGCCTTTCCATTGCCTGCCAACCCTCCGATGCATTCGATATAAATGCATTGGATTAGTTAGGGTTACGTACTCTTAAAGTTGAGTACTCATAACCCCAGCATTCCTGTTCCGGGTCCCAAGCACCCCTATGTCTCTCTAAAGTTATTTCCTATTTTAACTACATACATATATAAATACAGGTAGTAGATGTAATCAACTCTGTGGAATAGTATGGATAGCTATTTGATTCCAATAGTTATACATGTAATGTACTTTTACCCCGCACGGTACTTATATACATTGGGGAAATACATAGATGCGTGTGAGATATGTAATGATAAAGGGTCTGGAATAAAAACTCCTGGCATTATTGTAAAGCATTTGGCATTTAAAGGGTACACTACCGGTTCGTGCCTTTGGATTCCTATTGTCCCCTGCCTGGCCTCTGTACTCGTACTTTTACTTGTGGATATCAATTTTGCCTTGCCTTATCCATATCTATAACCCACACTTGAGCAAAATGCATCCATAGCCCTACACAATGCTTTCACATAGGACTAAAAACACACATATATATATATATATATAATTACTGTGGGTATAGTAATCATAACATGTATATTTATTACGTAGAAAGGATTCCTCGGAATACATATATACATAATTTTGAGTGTATATAAGTATATGGAAGAGGAAAAAAAAATACTTGCACATATGGCAAGTCCGCGTGTTTCTGGTTAAACGGCGCGTCCACTATAACCAGCCCTGCGGATGCTTTAAGTATATGCAGGAGTGCGGTGTGCCAGTGATTCCAGTCGGATGTATCTGTCATGTGTGTGGGTAATGTGCGATGTTGATGGCTAACTTTAAGTATCTTTCCTTCAAGGCAGTTCAAGTATGTGTCCATATGTTGCTCCAACTTTTAATTGGAATTAACCAGACTCATGTGTGTAAGCATTCTTTTTCATTATCCTTAGAACGTTACCACTAAAACCGCATATTAACCATCCAAAGCATTTCCACCATTCCTCGCTTCTTTTCTTGCATTTCTTCTCACTATATACACATTTATACTTCCTCCAACCAAAGGGACGAAGAGGATTGTAAGAAATATTTGAGAAAAAAAATTAGCTGATAGCAAAGCCTTGATAGTTACAGTAAAAAAAAGTAGTGAAACTTGAATATTTGTAGATAAAATGTATCCTCAAACCTTGCGGACTTGACATATAAGGAATTATATTGTGATTGTGAGCCAAGAGCAAATCTTGTGTAACTTAAATTATCAGATTGTGTTTACACAGAATGCATTTTAAGGTGGTTTTATCACAAATTGTTTTTAATACCACAAGGTCTTTTGCCGCAACTTTATCATGTACAGAAACATACATAGAAATAGTAGCTTTTCCTATGCAATTAATTATTCTGTTTTTCTAATACCATTATTCTCTCTGTGTATAATTATATACGTCACATGCAGTACTTCCTTGGAATTGGAATGAGTCAATGTAAAAGTGTCAAAGTTGGGAATAAAACGGTTCTCTGTCCGAATGTTTTTCTCTCTGTATTTACAAAACGCCCATTCTCTTTCACTGACTGAGGAATATTTTACGGATTTGAAAAACACGTAACGGCCCGAGCCTAAATAAATGTAGGTAGAAAGCGCCTATAGAAGTGGACTTTTTTGAAGAGAAAAAATTCATTATGCTTCCAACAAGTGTGTGTGTGTGGATCTTTGATGAGCGTGAGAGCTTTGTTTATGCAGCTTTTTATTCCTGGCTTTTGAATCTTGAAGACACGGTGTTTCCAACGTATCATTCACAATGTGAGTCGGTTTTGTCATGCTAATATGTACATGGAAACAATAGAGAAGAGCCTTAGAGTTACAAGTATTATGGATGCTGAACGTCGTTTGAATGTTAATTTTTTCGGGATTGATTCAAAAGGCAGGGGATGGACTTCATCAATTTCCTTTTTTTCAAGAAGAACGCGACCGGGAAAAAATACAAAGTCTTTTCGTCGAAAATACCCTTCATATCAGTTCATTCCCGTAAAAAAACTGATATAATTCAAAGAGAAACCAGGAAATATTTTGTAGACAAGAAAATAAGGCTCAGATATTTTAATACTTATGAAACTACTGAAATTATTATAAATTATTGTATTGTCCTTGCGGGAGCCGTAATAGGAGAGCTTTTTAAGGGCTGAGGTATATAGAAGTGGCAAAATGAAATGGTGTGGAGAAACTTACATACATTTATACATTTCTATGTTTAAATTTAGTACAGACGGTGCATGTATAGAAAATACTACAGTATATTCCCTCTATAGTGGTTTCCCTTCAGATGGCATTTCCTCTACAGTGGCAGACTAAAATCCTCCCCAGAGATTCCCCATGCTTAAGGTAATCGCTATTGTGGGAGGGTTTTTTGAAAAATCTCCGTATAGTGGGAGAATTTTGAAGAATTTGCGTTTTTTAAGGTCATTTTCCCTCGTTTTGAACAAAAAATTTGCATATTTTTAGTCAAGAAACGAAAAGATATTACGTTGTATGAATTCAATACTAAGTTTTGACATAAATCAATGGAATTTCTTCTAATTTTGAGATTATGCCTTCAGAATTAGCATGACCTTAAATCTTAATAGGGAAAATGCATGGAACGCTATAGGTGCATCTCTCTATAGTGGCAGAATTTCTGGGATCCCTTGGATGCCACTATATAGGAAATATACTGTATAAGTTGATGTTCAAATATGAAGAAGGAAAAAGATTTTACAGTTTTTAATCGGAAGGGATTCCCCTACATATTATGTGTTGTGCTCGACTACGAACAGGATTGAACATACGTTGTTGAGTTGGCTCTATTGCCAACTCGAGAGATCAAGTCTCTTTAAGTTGAGCTCTCCATAGGGACCCTTGAACTTCTCTGATGAGGAACTAACATATTGGCATCGTCCCTTCGCTCGCTCTCTCTCTCTCTCTCTCTCTCTTTCTCATTCTCTTAGAATATACGCGTGGCTGGAAGCATCCAGCTCTTTTATTCTGTCGCCCTTCTCTATACTCCCATTCCAATAGACATTTGAAAAGAATCCATACTTTTACACTTGTGTATTCATTTGTGCATTAGCATCCATGCTTCCAGTTACATAATCTATTGTGTCAATACAGACGTAGAGATGATTGGACATTATAGAGGTCCCTTCTCCCTCCTATAAGTATCACCACATATGTAGGCTTGGAAACTATACATATAAACCTGAAACCTGTGATAACAATCCGTGGCTATGTACCAATACTACACCCTACCTTAACCATAGGTTTATCCCCCAAATAAATGCGCTTTTTTCTACACCTTCATAAAAACCATCTCTCAAAGGCCCGCAGATTGTTTCAAACCTCAATAATAAGAATTTGGCAAACTTTTCTTCCTTCTTTTTTTTTTTACGAATTCTATTTAAAACGGGATTGTAAAAAATGGCTGTTTAGAAAGCCCTTCAAAATATTAGTTGTCCTCCCCCTATCATCCCAAATGCAAGCTTAAGGAAAAAAGAAGTTACTATGTATTGCGAAAAGGAAATCCAAATAAATCCTTTTGCAAGATTTCTCATGGTGTCCACATCATTGCAAAAAATACCTTAATGCTCATTGAAGCAAGCCTTTTACTTTCAGAGTCAGCAGAAGCAACTTACACAAAAAGCACGTATATGTTTACTCACAATAAATTGATATGATGAAACGGAATGCTATGAGTACTCAATGGTTTTATAAAGGTTCTGAGCACAGTATGTATAGATATAGGAACTATAAATATGATGAGGCTGCCTATAGGCTATAAAAAAGTATGTGCATAATGCGTGTAGACACTCAAAAATAATATAAGCATACATAAATAAAGGGAGGTGAATATGGACAAAGGTGTAAGCTGCAACGCACACGTACGAGCATTTAAAAAAATTGACACATGGGATGAATTCCTATGAAAAGGCTTTCCTTTTGATTTAAAAAATTTTTATGGTTGATTATGCTGTACGAGTACGTGGCTACCTATATGGTAAATATGTAGATACGACTGTGTAAATGGGGAAGCGTATTTAAAAAAGACTTGTTCCATTTTATGAAAAGCATCAAATCTGAATTCAATCCAGGCACAGAAACTCTAACTCAAGTCTGTCAGAGAGGGATGAGTGAGAGGTGAGTTGAGTGAGGTGAACCCACCCTAAGCTTCTATGGGACAAAAGTGCATGGGATTTTTTTCCATTCTGGAAAATTATTGCAATCCAACACACGCAGGCAGGGTCTCTATTAAGTCCTACGTATATGGGATTGAAGTCATGGTCATAAAATGTATAGTGGGGAGTTTGTATGTACTTGTTTATTGGGATTGCGTATACATGTGCAATGATGGCTAAATGTAAACAAAAAGCCCTGGACCCTTCCTAATGTTCTTTGGCTAGAGTGTTCTCTGCATAAAACCTCCTATATCTGATTCATTATTTTATCTTTTTATTGTTACTGTTTATTTTTCTACTCACCGTAGTAGTAACATGAGCTACACAGTCGTAAGGTTTCAGTATCTTTAAATATTTCAAATGAGCTCAGGGTGCTTAAGGCTGAGCTATGTTGAAGGAAGCTGTACCCACACAGAGAAAAAGATGAGGACGAACTCAGCTAACTAAAATAAATCTGATTTTGTATGTGAATGAATCAACGGGCAAGGAATTTTATTTATTTTTGTTCTACTGATAATATTATCAGTTGAACTTAAGGGTGCGAGTTGAGATTTTTGTCCAATTGCTTACCGAAATTGTGAGGTTGTTTGTGTATGTAATTTGAATAAAACAGTAGCAATGGTATTTGACAGGCAGAAGTAGTGTTGTCAACACAGTTTTCACAGTTACTTTTTAAATCACTTGAGAAGGAGTGAACGTCGAAAAAAGTGTGTACACCAAGCAAAAAATAATTTGATCTTTGTTCGTGGTTGCTTTGACGCGTCCCATGAAATGCCTTACGGATTTCAGCGTAAATACAGAGTCTTTGTATTCATTGTACCTACATTTGAGTATGGAGTATGGCCCAGTGGCGTATGTAAGGATTTTTTAAGGCTCTTTTTTAAGGAAATTGTCAAAAATGAAGTACAGAGAATGACGGTTCCAAAGTGCTCGCGCATTTTTAAAAAACTGTAAAAAAGGAATAGGCGAGTCCCCGATTTTTTATGCAGGTAAAGATAAGTAGATAGATTCATGGAAAATGTAGACAACCCTGGAATCCCTTTGCAGGGACCGACAATGGACAATCATGAATTCTACCTGATTTATTGTGCATAAAGTCCATAAGAATTGGACTGTATTTTCTCAAAGAAGTTTGACAAGAGAACACGCTTCGGCCGATGCACACTTACCATTCTTCATACCTACACAGTACCTATTCCAGAATGTACACATATACAGCTCAGAAAAATTGAAGCTTTTCAGTTCAAGTGGACTTTGTTTACCGACTGAACATTTTTCTAGAAAAGAAGAATGCGTTCACAATAAATTCGTACTTACAGGCAACATTATAAACTGGCACATCCATTATCTATTACCCTTGCAATTAAAATAAAAAGTCATGCTCGTGATAACTATTAAACGATTTCATTTTGTAATGATAATAAAATAACTATTGCTTTAAATACTATGCCATTTTTAAAACTCTTACCAGAAGAACAACCGATTTACAAAAAATACAGCTCCTGAAATGCTCATTTAAAAAAGAAGTGGGTGATGCGAACACAGTGATTCTATCAACAAGGTTTCTTTTATTGTGGAAAATTATCTGGAGCCACAACGTAATTAACAAATCTAAATTGACACAATTTTACTTAGCAATTACTATATCGCAATTATTATCAGGTTTCTGGCTTTTCGTTTACAAAGTTACCATTTCAAGTGGCCCAAATACATAAGTCACGAGAGTAAATTAGGAGAGCCATTTTCGCTGTTCCAAATCCATTTATAGCCATTAAAAATATTTATAATCATTACATTTTTTTACCAAATACAAGTATGTACAAACTATTAATAGCCCAAAGTTTGGAGTACGTGAAAAATTCACTTACATTTTTACTAACCTATTCAGAATTCCAAAAGCGTTTTACTTCACCTGACTTCCAAGTACGCGACTTTTTAAGCATATGATTTCACCACGAAATTTAAAAAATGATTACCACAATGTAATAATTCGCTCTTAACAATTGATCTTTTCGGATTAATTTTCATTTTTTCTCAACTTTGATCAATGAATTCAGATTAAAAATGGATTCGTAACAGAAATCTCTTGGGTTCAGTAGTAGTATAATTATTAGCACATTTTTCTGTCATTTTCGTATCCTTTATATAAAAACAGCATATTAAAGATTGAGGGCTATCATTTTATGAGACCAGGATGAGCTTATCCATCACCGACGTGTGCTAAATTCCCATTTTCATGCTGGTTTTTTAGTACATCTAGCATCTCACACATTAGCACAAGTTATACGATTGTGATACAAAAATGGATAAATTTCGGGACTACCATTCATAAGGAGATACTCAGCAATTATTACTATAGAATCTATGAGCGTTGTTTGGACTGCACATAGAAATGCCAATAATAGATTGCATATCATTAATGTCACTAGTATGGTTTTACAACAATGACAATAATTCTGCTATTCTATTAAAGTAAGCAGGTAATCACTGCAAGGAAATGCTTCGCTTAATAATGTAACCTAATTACGCTAAGTTTTAATTTTTAAAATTTAATTACATAGTACAATTCGATATAGGAAGTTGTGGCATAGAAAATCGAACGCGCTAAATTTTAGAAAAGCTTAATTTTATACACTACACGATATAAAGTATCGACCTCACGAGTGAGTCTTTCTTTACAACAACATACGATCTTACACGATAAACAAGGAGGTTGTACAAACATTGTAGCGATAAACAACTCTGCTCTACCACCATCAATCAGCCTCTCGGATTTACTGATTTGGTGCGTTCATGATCTTTTAACAATAATAAAATCTATCTCGCATGTAAACTTGATAATAATCATTATTATTATACCTTAGAGTGGGAGTTTCTTCATTGCACTTTGCAAAATCTTAGAACTTTCCGAAGTCTTAATGGTTATATCAGTTTAGTCTTACATTTGACAACAGTGTAAAGATTTTTACAACAATTTAGATTGCAATAATAATAATTAGAACTAATGGCTTACTGAGCGAGTCATAAGCAACACGCGCACTGCTCTTCTTCCTCTTCTCACCGTCATAGCTGAATGCTGAATCCTGGCTTACTGCGAGGGGTAATTAAATTAGTCCTACGAGTAGAACCATCTGTCAATCATTGATGGACTTTGCGAAAACTGGGCTGAATTGACAATTGTGAACGTATGCGAATAACACAACTAAACCCGACAGGACAAAAGCGTCAATGGATCCATGGTGAAAACAACATTCCAATAAATACTTATTTCCAATCTTTAACAACATCTATGTCTACTATCTACATACACAGTTGTGATCAGAGTATTATAAATCTTATTTAATCATTGCTAACTCTTCGTTAAGAGTGGGCTAAATTCCTGGAATCCAACAATTTCTTCCTATTACTACAATCTTAATTTTAACAACTGCCATCGTATAAAAGTGAGCAAAATAAGTAGAAAACTGGGTTATAGAATTCCGATAACGAGAAAGAACTTGCTACATTACTATTCCAAAGATTATAATAAAATCTCAGTTGCAAGAAGTACTTAGTACGAAAAATATGCATTAGTAGGAAGTGTGACTGCGACCATGATATTTCAAAATTTCTAAGGGCAAACATTTAAGCTAACTTGCTAAATCCTGATTAATTTGCTTCAGTGCCCAATTGCATAAATAACTTCTAGATAAGTTGCAATGAGCAAAATGCATATCCTTTTTCAGAAGTTTTGAGTTCTAATTTTTGAATAAGATACCGAAAGAAGATGTTTCAAAGAAATCTTGAAAGAAATACATGCAAGATTCACGAATCACTGCATATTAACAGAATCTGTATACAAATCGAGATGCCAATGACATGTGTAGTATACATAACGTGTCTTCCAGCAGGCCACAACAACATATGTCTTGACAAATCCGTGTAGGGTGATAATATGATTACTAATTGCCATTAAATCCAATCTTAAACTATGCTTTATTCTAGGGTACCAAAACACACGTTATTTATAGGTTGGTATGTTGAATATATTGTCTGTTGTAAATTATAAATATGATTAAGATTATGCATACATCCTAACTATGGTGTCTGAGAGATTATTTAAAATCTAAAAACTTAACACTTCCAAATGATAAAAACTTAATGGGGTAGTAATGATACTAACTGTAAGACCCCGAAGACAATCACGCCTACATAGTTTCCACATTCAGATCTGAATTTAAAAGCAGCTACCTTGTTACAATCGTGGACGAATAATACACACCATATTTATACAACAGAAATAAGTCGCTGGCTCCCGTAGTAACAAAAAAACACACGGTTTTGTGACTTAACGTCATGCTTAGGTAGAAGATCGCGACAACAATGTCCCCTATTTTATACAAGCTACGTTCTCTTATCAGTTTTCAAATACCGACCAACCCGATAAAAACACTTAAACGATGACAATAAACGCAAATGATTTCCTGAATCACCGTGGACGAATCTGATTCCGATCAGTCATTAATAAGAACCTGAGCCACTTGAATGAGTTGTTCTATAAGAGTGCGGAACCCTGGTCGTTCATCAGGATGGAGTGCCCAACATTTCTTCATTAAGTCGTAGACTTCCTTAGGACAATTCTTGGGCTTTTCTAGAACTATGCCTCGTTGAACACGTTCAACTACTTCTGTATTTTTTAGCCTTCCGTATGGCATTTTCCCACATGTAAATACTTCCCACATGAGAACACCTGCGATAAATATGTGCATTAATTTACTTGCTTACGCACAGATCCAGTGTCGACGATAACTTATCACGAAAATTGAAATAATTCACCCTACCATATGCCCAAACATCAGATTTGCTTGAAAATCTGGTGTAATTTAAAACTTCGGGTGGTGCCCACTTGATAGGAAACTTCGTTCCACCGGAACTGGTGTACTGGTCATCCAAAACGTACCTGTAATCGAATTTTCATTGTTAATATTGAACAATCCAATAAGCTTGAAATTTTACCAGGATTAGAAAATCTAAAATTTCAAGCAAAGAAAGTATAAAATGGTTCTTCTTACCTCGCAAGACCGAAGTCTGCAACCTTAACAACATTATCTGCTCCAACCAAACAATTTCGAGCTGCCAAGTCCCGGTGGATATAATTGTGCCGTTCAAGGTACGCCATACCTTTGCAAACCTGAAAAAATTAACAGTAAATATTTGTTCAAACCTGTAAGAGACTAGGCAACTACTACGGTACAACATTCCTTCTATTTATAATAAAACGAACTTAATAAATCGCCATGATGTTAGTAATCACCAAATACCAAACAGTAATGAAAGCATTGTGTACGATCATCCAAAAAACTTTTTAGGCCTTTCCACCTGTCCAACGTTCGTTACATAAAGCTATCAAAGCCCTTATTTTATTTATACTAACACTGAAGTTTACGAAACCAGTGATAGATTTTCATAACCAACCCATGGACACAGTGAATTTATTGATAAAGATGCGAGAAAATACGTAGCACGTAATATAATACTTTATTTCTACAAAGTTGGTAGTACAAACAGAAATCTTTAGCTCCAACATATAAGCAAATTTTACATGAGGACAGAAAAATTAAATGTTTTTCACACAAAACAATTTCTTTACGAAGAAATTAGAATGAACACTAGAGACTTACACAACACAGATGATGCCTTACTAAAAATATCTGCTACATTTTAAAAGTAACTAAAATAGGTGAAAATATTCACAAATCCTTGGCCTCAGTTAATCTTGCTGTTTTACAATCCAGTAGATCAGCTTGCCATATTCGTCTTTTGGGCTGATAGTCCACAAATTGAGTTCGTGGATATCATTCCAGAAATTTTGCTTTTGAACATACATTCGATAGAATTTTCTGCCACCCTGAGCAGTATCCAAGACTGCCCCAATACATATTTCTCCGTTTCTATTCATTTCCAAGCTGAATTTACTGTAGGACGGGACAGCGAAATGCAATCTTCGACTGGGCGTTGCGACTAAATTGGAGTCGCGATTTTTTATCATGAAGGACTCGGCGTAATCGTTTGCTGGAAGAAACCTCCAATAATCCGTTGCATTCGACGATTTCCTTGTCGCAATTTGATTATCCACGTCGCTGTCTCGAACATTTGATTTACGAAATAAGAATCCCTTGCTGAAAGTATTCTGTAAACTGATATTTTTGGTCAAAACGGCTTGGACAGTTACTGGCAACTTTTCGAACAGAGTGTAGTTGCAGGTATTTAGTATAGAATTTCCCAAACTGAAAACTTCTCCTCCGTTGTAGAAATGGTTGTAGTCATTCATTTCATTCAAAAGTGTTTCGAAACCACTGCATTTGTTAGCTTTAGTAATAAATCGAATGAGCGGTAAAATATTTTCTCGCTTTCCCTCGTAAGAATCCGCTATTACTTGATTAAGTATGCTTTGCACATTGTTATGGTTTTTTATAATTTGTTGCCATATTTTGCCGGCTCCGATTTCATTCCGAGCATAAATATTTTCAGAACATTTTCCGATCAGATCATTCAAGGTCGCTTTTTCTTCCATACGAGTAAGCTGTTGACAAATACAGAATCGATTCCAATGAAATATTGCAATAAAATGTGTACAGCCACATTCAACAATACCAATGAAAAGAATGTATCGGAATGACCGAATAAATTCAACAGCTTAAAAAAATTACCATGTGCGTAATTTTATCAACCGCAGCAACAAAATCTCCGAATTTATTGCTGAGTGTTGCAATCAAACTTTCCAAACGATTAAGCCTGCATAAAGAAAATATTATCTTCAAAATATAAAACTCCCGCTTAAAATACTGATTTACGAATTTAGAGAACGAATACCAAAATTACCAAATAAATTTACTCACTTTTCTCCACAAATGGAATTAGCACAGATAAGTATTATTATGAGTATAAATTTCCTCTCGAAGCCCATGTTAAAGCACGTTTGATGGGTGTTTTAGGAGATACAAGCGTTTTGGTCAGTGGATCACAAGAAGTGGACTAAACAAGATGAAATCTTGAACCAACGTTGTGTCAAGAGCTCGCTGCTGGTAGTAATCTACTCGGGAGCCAAGCATCACGCTATTATACTCCGGATTGGATAAAATACAACTACAACCCCAAAGCTAACTCGAATTTTAAATACATGCTATTCAGTTAGAGCAATCGAAGTGTTTCGACATTGGAAAATAATATAACGTAATTTTACTTGTCAATTAATCAGCGGTACGTACAACATAAACTTGACCCCGTCATCCCTCTCATACTTAAATCGTTCAATCATTGTTATGAGTTCTTAAGTAGTTAAAGAATTACACACTTTCATATGTACACTGTGTACAAAATAGCAGAGGCACTTCGTCTGCATTTCGTTTGAATAATAATATTTCCAGAATCGAATTAATGATGAATTTCAGCAAAACCGCTGGAATTAACTCAAGTTGCTCACGATCACAACTCCAGCTTTGATTAAATATAATCAACATTTTATCAGACTCCAACGAATTAAATTCCTTCGGGCAAGCACATTTTTGCATTTAGTAAACAAGTCTTCGCTTAGAACCACTCGTTAGCTTCATTAGACCTCACTGCTTCCTTCCTGCTCCCAATACATAAATGTTTACAATAAAATATTACAATCAAGCATGGCTCTTTGACCGGAAAACCTAATCACGTCAACGTATTAATAAAAAAAATAATTCTTATCAATCAGTTGATCCGTTAAAACATGGAGGTCGCAAAGCAAATTTAGTTTGTTTCAATATAATACGATTATTCTGCCTTCAACCGGAATCAAGTCTCATACATTTGACATAATTACTTGAACTGATGTAATACAACGACGATCGTAGCCAAGTGTTTTATAGATAACATACTTGCTAGCACTCACGACTGACGAGTTTTACAGGAGCAGCTACGGGTTAAATTTCTTTTCGAAATTCGTCAGTGTGTTCGAATCCCCGGCGAGGTAATTAGTTGGGCTCAAGGAAAGGGATTTATTCCCTTTGTGTTTTTTCCCTTTCAGTAAGGTTATTCATTGAAACTTGGCATGAATCAGAGAAGTGCGACCTACAGGAATGTGCTGGACTTTACACCCACATTTTTATTTACAGACACATGGCGTTTTTATTTAACAAATCAAGTATTATAGATGAGAGCTGCCACCGACATTTAGAATCTGAAGTTATTATCTTCTCATTTCCACTAGTACGACACTTCTCAATACTTTCACACACTGTATCACTGGTTTCGTTAACTCCAAATAATGTGATGCGACTTGCTGTGCAGAAGATTACACTGAATATAAACAGTGTTGAAAGTTCATCAGCAGGCAGAAGATTTGGGAGGAATAAACAAGTTACATCAAAGTTACGCTTAAAGTTGCAAATGTGATATTCCAGTCACATTTGTTCAAGAATAAATCTCCTTTCAAGGAATAGCTCAACAAGTCGCTCATAGTTTCATGGCTTAATTTGTAATGATGAAGTTGCACGAGCAGACGGAAATAAAAAATGATTCAACGGATAAATGTTTTTACATACCTGAATACACATGCCGAGAAGCACGTCTAGGTTGCATTGAAGGATTGTTTCATGACGTTTGAGATAATTGAGAAGAGCCCCATGTTTCATATATTCAGTCACAATATAAATAGGTCGGTGCTTACTGCAAACGCCATAGAGTTGCACCAAATTCGGATGCTGCAATTTCCTACATTTCCCACATAAAACAATTAAAATAATGTATTGCCATACATAAAATTATTTAAAAAATGTATTGCCGTACATAAAATTATTTAAAAAATGTATTGCCGTACATAGAATTTTAAATAATTAAGTATAGCTTCTATAATTTCCTCTTACGTCATGACTTTAGCTTCTTCAATGAAATCGTCCTCTGACATGGTTCCTTCCTTCATCATTTTTACGGCAACATCCCTGCAACCTCGCCATTTCCCACGACGAACAACACCAAACTGACCGGATCCAAGCTCTTCATGTAACATTAATTCAGACGGATCGATTTCCCATTTATCTAGAAAACAAATTACAAGATACATATATCGTCATAAACGGAGATATAACTGTCGTCGGAGGAGAGTACTACTACGAGAAGGTTATCAACAGTATCAAAAGCACTAGGGCTACGTCTAACTCAATAAAGTCACTGCCTATTGAAACCAAAACCCAAGCACACTTGGACTTGTACGTAGCACACATCAATGCTGGGTTTTCTACAGGGAAATTATGGCTTGGAAGCGCAACATGATGCATTCTTCCTTACATTTAACGATTATGATCAGCCAAAGCCAATAAGAATCATTCGAAAATCCGCCAGGCTATTTTTACACGTCTCAAATGCAGCAACACTTTATGGTAACAATTCTCAGGTCTCAATGTAACAATGCAGCCGCAATCATTTTTTAATAGTAACCTCCCGCCGAGTTATCCACTCTGGGAGACGACTGAAACTTGTACATAAGCAATTTGGATCCATAGCCACATTTACACTCGTACGTAGGCATTTATCCATCAATTCTATACACGTAATTATCAAACGATAGGATGTAACAATTTTAATTTCAATCAAAGATGAATGAAAATACTTTCTATTTGTCCAACAGACCTACCTCCTGTAAGAATGCTACTGATAAAAAGCTCATACCTGAAAATTCATTATTGCTCAATGCAAAATCTCAGTAAAGAGTATTATTATTACACTATTACACTCAATGCCATTTCAGTAGTATTATAACCCTGATGTCCACTAGAACTACATAGATTCAATAATCTACCGCCATATTCCATAAGTCTGTGACTTTCCATATCTCATTTACCGGCATATAACTACGTCGCATTATCAAAAAACAATTCAAACTAAGAAGGACAATAATTTTAAAAAGATTTAATTACGCTTACATCTTTTTCTTTGATTTCTTAAAACTTGTCTTATTTTCAGAAATATTCAGAATTGTTCCGGGAACATACACCTATCGACCTAATTCCAAAAGTTGCAAATATGTTTTTGACTAGTTCTTCCAGTACGCGCTACCGTATCACTGATTGAACTGACTATCCCAAATCCCAAAGAGCAGCCATATTCTCGGATATCATCGTAACTCATGTTACTTGATAAATACGCCACGTTTTGACTTTGAGCTTACGGACAATAATAATATGTGAGTGTCTGGTGCTACCCAAGGCAAAACATGGTACCTTTTGGAATTAGGTAAACGAGATGAAAAGTAATTTTTAAGACTAGAGCTTGAACATATATAATGCCCATTGAATTTAATTTCTAATAACTATCAGCAAAATTCTGGAATACTCTTAAAATGAAATCATCATAAAACAAAAACCGAGTTTAGTTTTCACACAGAAATATATTATACAATTAATTTTCTCCATTAGGAGCAATAAAATTTTACCATGACTGAGACCAGCTGTGGCAGGAGCGCAGCGCTCAGCGCTGGGCGGAAGTTTTAGTCTTGATGCCAAACCTCCACTGTTATGTCGATGGTATGTAATCAGCTCAGGAATGGAGGGACAGCAGTGCTTCTCCGACAGGTAAAACAAATTTCGAGCATTTTGCTTTATATGGTAATGTTTTACTTGTGGATGCGGCCTGAAAAACAAAATATCAATAATATATTAATTCTAGTTACTAGTTATTGCGTGCGTACTACACACGAGCAAATAAATACGATGCCTTTACTGCATTTCATTTATTTTGTTCTTAACCAGTCCATGGTATTTCTGGCTGGAAACAAATAGGTAATTCTGTACTAAGTTGTAACTCAAATACATCTTGCAGCGCCCACTAAATTGATAGGCGAAAAGACTAATGATTGAAACAATACTTTCTCTGTAAACACACCATTGTAAACGCCTACTCTTAATATCCAATGAATTCTACAACCGAAGATGTCCTAAATCATTTTTAATTATCATACACGTTTATATTATACAAAACTAAAAGAAACGCAAGACTTCAAATGTCGCTACCTTCAACTTAAAACAATTCCTGTTCACTTATATGACTATTTGGACAGAAAATAAATACAATACATAATATATAATGGATATCTACTAAACACAGTTAAATCACACTCCCATCATTAAAAATAATCGTTACATCTTGCGGGGGTTTCACAGACTAAATAACTACATTTTTTCCAAGTATTATTATGTGGTTATGAGGAATCAAGGCAAGCGAAGACTTCAAAGCAAAAAATAGTAATTGTATAGGATGTTATGTTCATTAATGTTTAAAATCCAAAGTGGGACTGATTTCGTCAAAAAAGAAGAATATGTGATAAAAAAATCCTTGCGCAATCATACAAAGTCACCGTACATACGTAGAACTGCACGTAGAATGCATGTACAAATGTAAGTATGTATAAATCATAATCATTTTCTTCTCTCAGTGAACACGGTATTCAATCTTCATTTTGTTATAAAAACCCGACTGATCACAACTGACTAAGAGATTGAGTTGTGGCTCACTAACACACTCACTATACTAATATAGTATGTGGATAATGTATAAGGATCCATTCTAAAACTTGGTACAAGACTGGTCAAGAGCAAAGTACCAATGTCATTCTGTGAGAGAAAGAAAGTGAGAGAATTTTTTACGAGCGTTTTAATCGATTTCTTTCCTTCAATCCTTCAGGTTCTTCCGACCTGAAAGTCAGGTTGGAAGTAGTGTTTTTTTTACTTGTGCATAAAAAACAGAACCCTAAATCATCTTGAGAGCAAGTAGCACTCATACAAAAAATCGAGAATAAATCTTATAATTAATAGAAGTGAAGGCTCGTTAGCAGACTCTACAACATCAAATGACTAAAATAATACATCAAAGTAATTATAGTGCAATAATGAACTAAAAGCTACGAGCAGTAAATTAGAAGTGTACAGGTGTTCAAGGCAGTATTTTCAATCCTTTCCGTCGTTCTTCCGAAAGCGAAAACATAAAAAAAAGTTCAGTTGATGTTTATAGTAGTAAAGTATTCGTGCAAGTTCTGAAGTAAGTGTAAGTTACTAGTTGCAATCCCCGCAAAAATAATTAGATAATTAAACAGCCTAAGTAACGAAGCCATATCATACACTTTCAGCAATCAAAATAATGATTCTCGTCTTAATTAATTAATGATTAGTCATAAACAAACTAATGATACATACTTCATTCAGTATTGCATGAAAGCTTCATATAACTATCATTTATCTTTATTATCACACAGGTAATTACTTGGGCCCACTAATAACTTTATTCTATTTACAGACCCTTCTTTAAAGCTAATGACAGTCATCCAAACCCTCAAATTTTGAATTCTACTTACACTTTGGTGTACAAGCTGAGAGTGTACAGGCCTTTTGTTGAGGAATTCCTGACGACAAAACATCCCTCTTTGTCATCGTAGCGAAGCAAAGTCTCAGCTCTCTGACGGGACATATCCCCCACGTACCAGCTACAAGAAATCAAACAGAGAAGTAGTAAGTCACTCGGATTTCTTTTTGTACACACAATCATATCTTACAAACGAAAGCTAATTTCAAATTCCTTCGTCACATATACATGTTGTTCAACTGTTGTTTTATAATGGCTACCATACATTCCAATAGGTTCCCCATACAACTTGTGGTTACTTTATAAATGTTTGAACACAAACACATCTTACATTTTGAGAGGGTGACCAATATTTTCAAAAGTACCGAACTCTAATGTTACAAACATCATAAAACATCCAAGCTGAAATAATATACACAGTCAACTGGTACCCCTACCCGTGTACTAACTTACATAGGCTTGGTTTCCTTTGTTCACATGTACGTACCACTAAAAATTCACGGAGAAAGGAATGTAGCCTTTAACCCTATAGTAATGAATAATAATTCCTGCTGCATGTGTGCTGTCAGCGTAAAAAGTTTCGTGTTCGATTCTCTTGCTTACACTTACATTTAAAAAAATCTTTCCGACGTCTCATAGACGTTCCAGCAATAATTGAGATGTAAACTCATTGGCAGCAGTATGGCAGTGTGTAAAGCAGTGACTGATTATTCTCGCATCAGCACAATGCGTACTTACACTCTCCCGTTTACCGATTCCCTGAAATACTTCCGCCAGGATCTAACTCCGATTTCATTGTAAACTTCTACTTCTACCAGCTTTTGACAAAACAAAAAATTCTTGTGACAGCTGAAGTGTAGGAACGACAAAACTGAAATGCCTCAAGCTATAATTTCGATTTTTTAGTCTAATGTATATGTATTATATGTTAAAAATTAATTTCCTAAAAATTGTACCGAAAAGCTATTACGAAACAAATTATCCTTTTAATACTTCATTGAGCGAAATAATAATTAGAGGCGTCTGAAGTACTTACTCATATTTCTGCAGTCCAAGCAGCTCCTTCTCCTTCACATAATTACTAGGAATGTAGCCAACGGCTCTGCAAATAAAAAAGCAACACAAATTAGACGCCTGTATCATCACAAATGTATGCAATTATGCTTTCGTACTGTTCTTTTATTAACTGACTTTAATCACCTGTTACTAAAGCCTACAATGAATTAACACACCTGCCTTGTTCTACACAAAATATACACTATAAATATGTATGCATTATGTATTCTTGTTCATTATGTGTCGATGTTGTCATTAGTACTTATTGCAATAAAAATACAAATTCCTCTTCATATTATAACAGCTTTTACTTCAGTTTCTTACTACATACAACCATGGATAAAACTCCTGCCAATAAAAGCTACGAGTCACCACAGAAACAATTTTCTCAGTTACTAAGGCCCTGAAGGAATTTTACAATAATTTGGATATATTTTTCTATTATACCAAATATATATTTTACAATACTTCGGACGCAAAGCGCAACTACATACATTTAACTACCAACCGCCAGCTGTCATACATCACATGAATTATTAATGTGAGATGTACTTAGTGTAAGCAGTCAAGCCAAACTAAATACTATGTCTACAACGAGTAACGAGTCAACAACTACACACGTGTTTTAATGAACAACCAGTGCACTGCATCAGGCTTCAGTGCCGACCTTACCTGGTTCGACACAATTCAAAGAATCTTTCCAAAACAGATTTTGCTGACGTCTACAAAAAATCTAGAATAAAGTACTGATTGATTTGCAACTGCTTTCATCGAGAAAGATTGACGTTTTACCCCTGCAAATACGTAATTGGTAACATTGAAGGGTGTAGGAATCAAGCAGAATACACAGACTTGCACCATCCACTTCCTGTCTAAAAACCAATGTGAGGACGTACTACGTACGATTATTTTAATCCAATTTCCTGGATTAAACATGTAAATGCAATCAAACCTTTGAACGTAACTAACAACAAGATACATTAATACTGATACTCTGAATACGTTTCGTCGTTGGAGTAAAAACAGCTTTTGACAGCAGCCCCCTACAAAATCATATGTACCACCTTGTTAGGACGATTTCAATACGATACATGTCCATCCGAGTTTATAAGTACCAATCAATAACACTTGCGTGCTCATACAATTACAGATTTTGTAAAAGAAGATGTGATTCTCAATTATTAATATTAATACAGTACCTTGCCTTAAAAAAATCTTGAAATTTTTCAATGCACCTTGCGTTAGATCATTGAAATCACATGCATTACAATGTACTTGCGTAAAAGTGGGCAGTGTTCACATTGATAACCGGCGTTTAATTTGGTGTTCAAAACATTTTTCAAAATTTTTTAATCAAATTCTACTACTGATTTCAACCATCTTAAAACTTAACGGACGATATAAACAATATGTGTACCAATTTAACTGAAATCCGTTGTGCGGTTTTTAAGATATCCGAAGAAAACCTTCAAAAGTTCATGAATTTTATCGTCAAAAAATACGCGACCGATTTTAACAACGATTTTTTTTGAATTGTTACAACTGTTACACATAACAGCAGTAACTTATGCTTCAACTTCAAAAAATTTAACAGACATCAGCACGGATAGTTTTCGAGAAAATAATATAATAATACTAATATAATATATAATATAATATAATTCATTCAGACAAGGTAACATGTACACGTAGCCGCTCTCAAGTGAGAGCCTCAAGAAAATAAATATGTTGATTTTTCAGTTTAGATTTAATTACTCTCAAACACATGATTTTGAAAGTAATCGGTCCATTGTTACTTTTATATATAGTTTGGAGGGAGCAGCCAGGGCATCGTGAGGAAGTTTCCTTACGTACGGGTGCCGTGAGGGAATCTCTTTCAGGGCACCGTGATGGAGATTAACTTCGCGGTACCGTGAGGAAATTTTTGTCAGGGCACTGTGAGGCAATTTTCTTACGGGCTCCAGTGAGGGAATTTTTGTCAGGGCACCGTGAGAGAATTTTCTTACGGGGTAGCGTGAGAGAATTTTGTTTTACGGTACCGTGAGGGAATGCTCTTTTGCGGTACCGTGAAGCAGTTTTGTTTCGGGGTACGGTGAGGGAATTTTCTTTGGCGGTACCGGGAGGGATTCTTTTGGGGTACCGTGTAGCAGTTTTGTTTCGGGGTACGGTGAGGGAATTTTCTTTGGCGGTACCGGGAGGGATTCTTTTGCGGTACCGTGAGGGAATGTTCTTTTGCGGTACCGTGTAGCAGTTTTGTTTCGGGGTAGCGTGAGGGAATTTTCTTGGGCGGTAACGTGAGAGATTTTTGTTTCGGGGTATCGTGAGGGATTTTTCTTTGGGGGTACCGTGAGGGAGTTTTATTTGGCGGTACTGTGAGGGAGTTTTGTTTCGGGGTACCGTGAGGGATTTTCTTTCGTGGTACCGTGAGAGATTTTTGTTTCGGGGTACCGCGATGGAATTTTGTTTCGGGGTACCGCGATGGAATTTTTGTTGGCGGTACCTTGAAGCAGTTTTGTTTCGGGGTACCCTGATGGCATTTTCTTTGGCGGTACCGTGAGGGAGTTTTATTTCGGGGAACAGTGAGGAAATTTTCTTCGGCGGTACGTGAGAGATTTTTGTTTCGGGGTGCCGCGATGGAATTTTGTTTCGGGGTACCGCGATGGAATTTTCTTTGGCGGTACCTTGAAGCAGTTTTGTTTCGGGGTACGGTGAGGAAATTTTCTTCGGCGGTACCGTGAGAGATTTTTGTTTCGGGGTGCCGCAATGGACTTTTGTTTCGGGGTACTGTGAGGGAATTTTCTTCGGCGGTACCGTGAGAGATTTTTGTTTCGGGGTTCCGCGATGGAATTTTGTTTCGGGGAACCGCGATGGAATTTTCTTTGGCGGTACCGTGAGGAAGTTTTGTTTCGGGGTACGGTGGGGGAATTTTATTTGGCGGCACCGTGAGAGATTTTTGTTTCGGGGTACAGCGACGGAATTTTCTTTGGCGGTACCTTGAAGCAGTTTTGTTTCGGGGTACGGTGAGGGAATTTTCTTCGGCGGTACCGTGAGAGATTTTTGTTTCGGGGTACCGCGATGGAATTTTGTTTGGGGGAACCGCGATGGAATTTTCTTTGGCGGTACCTTGAAGCAGTTTTGTTTCGGGGTACGGTGAGGGAATTTTCTTCGGCGGTACCGTGAGAGATTTTTGTTTCGGGGTGCCGCGATGGACTTTTGTTTCGGGGTACCGCGATGGAATTTTCTTTGGCGGTACCTTGAAGCAGTTTTGTTTCGGTGTACGGTGAGGGAATTTTCTTCGGCGGTACCGTGAGAGATTTTTGTTTGGGGGAACCGCGATGGAATTTTCTTTGGCGGTACCGTGAGGAAGATTTGTTTCGGGGTACGGTGGGGGAATTTTATTTGGCGGTACCGTGAGAGGTTTTTGGTTTGGGGGTACCGCGATGGAATTTTGTTTGGGGGAACCGCGATGGAATTTTCTTTGGCGGTACCGTGAGGAAGTTTTGTTTCGGGGTACGGTGGGGGAATTTTGTTTGGCGGCACCGTGAGATTTTTGTTTCGGGGTACCGCGATGGAATTTTGTTTGGGGGAACCGCGATGGAATTTTCTTTGGCGGTATCGTGAGGGAGTTTTGTTTCGGGGTACCGTGAGGGAATTTTCTTTCGTGGTACCGTGAGAGATTTTTGTTTCGGGGTACCGCGATGGAATTTTCTTTGGCGGTACCGTGAAGCAGTTTTGTTTCGGGGTACCGTGAGGGAATTTTCTTTCGTGGTACCGTGAGGGAATTTCCGCCAGACACCCCCCGTCGGACTAAGTCCTTTTCCGAGGCTTTCAGTGGTTATAGTAGTGGTCACTTCTGGCTCTTCCACATCTCATTTATTAAAATAATTAAATAAAGCTTACGGTCATACAACAGCTTGTAACAATCTGTGCCTCATGCTGTAGAATGCAGACAAAAATTACCTGTTTACTTTGTAATAATAAAGCAATACATTCTTGCTCTTCGCTCCGTCCAATCTATTACTGGATTACTGCATGTTGCATTTAGACTAGCCTATAGCTATGGTATGGTACTTTTTATAAGCGAAGCGATATATTGGAACGATCGCAATCGTATTTTGCCATATCTTGTCCATCGCACAACTTTTTTGTTAATAGAGCTAGAGCCATGAAACTTGCACCATAATTGTCCGTTTTTAATGCAGATGTGCAGGCAGGTTTTTATTTTCAAAAA